>PVIH01014279.1:33474-54756 GCA_004025045.1 Sigmodon hispidus | reverse complement strand
CTTTAGATATATTTGAGAATACATAGTCCAAAAGTTACCAAAAAATGAAAAAATGTACAATTTAAATGAAAACTATCTGGCAGAAATATATTTTTTTTCAACAGAAATATATTGTTTAAATAAAACAATAACTTTATGGCACACCAGTCTTTAAGAATGTCTGTGATTCTGTCATACCTCAATGAGTAGTTTGCTAATATACCCTGTTTTATATATATTTGTGCCTGATGGCTGGGTGTAAATCAGAAGTACTTTGTAATGATTTGGAGACAAATGGGTAAACAATCCTGTGTAAATCCTACCAATAAAATTACTAACAGGACTGCTTACACACACTTATCTCTGTGGTGTTTTAGAAGCAGTCATTGCTTAGTTAAATTTTATTTTGTGAGATTTAGCATCTCTTTAGCACTGGTAAATCCTGTATGTCACCAATTTTATTTTTATACATCACACCTTTTAGTTAAGTGTTTAGTTAGTTTAGCTAAGTGTTTCTAGCATATATGATGTCTTTAAAACCTTCACAAAATTAACTATAAATGAATCTTACATGTTAAGTTTGAATGCAAAATGATAAATTTCAAGAGGTGCTAGAGAAACTAGACTTCTTGATTTTTGGCAACCAGCTTTTCTCAAAAGTTGACTACAAATATGTTTCTACAAACAGCTCCCTTCTCTCAATTCTATGGGCAGGTTTAAACCACAAATAAAAGTTTTACAGAGGCTCAGCCTAGGACCAGGAATTTTTAAGGACCATGTGAGACCTCAGACAATCAGGAATCTGGCTGTAGGTTTACACCCAGATTTCAGAAAAACTGCCACACTAGCTTCTGCACCTCAGTAGCTGGTTAACCCCATCTTTTGATAATAGCCCTTTACTCACTATGTTGTGGTTTCCTAGCTTGGCCATGTCCTCAGCTCAGCTCCAAGGGGAAGCACAAACACACAAACCTCTGGCACCAGTTTCTACCACAAAGTCCAGCCTAAATCTTGCAACAGGAAGAGCCCTCCAACAATTCTGATTGACAAGTAACCTGAAGGTCCTGATTGGCCAATGAGGCCTGAGTGACAAGATCACCTCCCAGGGGATTGCACTCTTCTTAAAGACACAGTAAGGTGGTCATTGACCTGACTTTCCACCAACGATAAAGACCTTTTTTCTAGAGCACCATAGATATGTATTTCAATAGCAATTGTTTCTGGTTCTAAGGGAAAACCCTGCTATTTTTCCACACTCCATATGCACTTCCAAATCTCTAACTAGCATTTACAGCCCACTATACTTTGCAGGGTGGTTTGTATTCAGTAACATTCCTATTATTAGTTTTAAGTTTTCTGTTTGTCCTGTGTTTTGTCCTGTGTTTACTTTTGCTTTTCTATGTTTAATTTAATTTTTTTGTGTTTTTATTTTGAATGCTTTTTGGTTTTTTGTTTTTTTTTTGTTTGTTTGTTTTTGTTCTGTTTTGTTTTGTTTTGTTTGGTAAATTGACCTTTGGGTCTTCTCACTATTTTTTTGTAAATGAAACCTAAATTTGTAAATGTTTGCAAATAGCTAGTTCAACCTGCTTAAGGTCCACAGCCTGGGAAACTAAGACACATCTATTTGGCTTGATTTGGAAGCTGGCATCTCAGTTGTGGTTTTGGCTGATGGCACCAGAATATCTGTTTGTTCTATTTGAGGTCTCACATCTTATGATTCTGTTTGGGTTCTTTTGTGACTTATGAGATTAACAGTTTTGGACAGACATAGAGTAACTTTTACTCACAAATGTTCCCTAGCTTTACATAGAAACACAGGCAGCAGTGCAAACCTCTGAAAAACAGGAGAAGATTACCAGTTTGTGGACTATTGGTACCTAATTCCATGGTGCTAGGGTGAGCCATAAGCACCTTGCGGCCCAGACATTACACCATTGAGGCATGTTACCTATGCAAGGAAGAGCAGGGAAAACTGCAATGAAAGAAAACAGTAGAGCAGGGCTTTTATAATTGAGACCTTGCCTGAACCAGGGTGTAACTGAGACTCAGAGCTAGTGGATAACGACCCTCTGGACTCACAAACAAAAACTGTACTACAGAGGTTCTCTTCCAGTGGGACCAAGACAAAATGGAAAGCCACTTTTAATCTGCTCCTCTGGTAAACTTGATACAGGCACAGAATAGAGTGGTTGATTGGCTACATATATACAAGACTAGTTACTCCCCCACCTATGTCACAGCTGCCACCAGTACCTTAACTTCTTTCTGTTCTGAAACATTTTTTTTTTTTAAAAATTGAGTCTTAAAAAATATGGGACTTGGTATTTCGTGTCCAATTTAGATATTTCTTATTTGTAGAGGATAATTACAAATTATTATTAATTACAGTTTAAAAAAATCCTACTGGTTGCTCACATGCTTCACTAAAATATTGATACAAATTTAGAGTAAGAGCTTTTTCCTTTAATAACCTGTATAAATTTAGGCAACCACCAAATATACCTATCTGATTAAAGATAAATTTTATATTTTGGTTGATTTTATTTTTGGGGTATTTTTGGTACAGTTTCTAAGGAGTGTTTATCTGTGTAATACTAGAATGTATTCTGTAGTCAGACTGATCTCACTCCAAAATTCTTACTGCTTCTCGCTTCTGAGTGCTGGTATTAAAGGTGTGCATGGCCAAATACAGCTGAAATTTGATCTCATCATCTCAAATAATCCAGATTAAAGATAGTCATTTAATTTTCAAACATTTTAAAAAAATCCCTCACAGGTGTGCACAAATCTTTGGGTTTTAGTGAATTTCACAGAAATTCCAAATATCAAGAATAACAATTACAACAGCTAAGACAGAAGGAAGAAGACTGGCTTCAGCTCTTCTCAATTCTTTTTGTTCTTGCCATTTTAAATTTCTTTCTTCCGTCTTCTATAAATTTTGATCCAGCATTGAATATTATGTGTTTAACCTCACCCCATATCAAGGCTGTATTAGATGTTCAACTGGACAAAATGAGCTCCATTTCATCAATTTATTAACTAAGAATATTAGATTTTCACTGCAAGAGGCTCCATAGACTGCACATGTTGTTGAACTCCATTCAGGGGGTATATGTTCATTTCATGAAGATTTCTCACTGTTATTTCATTGTTCATGAATTCCCAGTATGTCAGATCAGCCATCTCATGATATTTTCTCATAAACTATCTTCTCTCTCTTTCCCTCTTCATCTGTACCAGAAGCTAGACGCGTGGCTTAGCTATGGGTCTCTTTTTTGTAACTATCTGTTGCTGAATGAAATTCTATAATGATAATTAGGGTGTTTCTATAATTGATTATGAGAGAATTCAGTTTATGCAGCATCTCTAATTTGTTTGAAGTCATAGTCGTGTATATCTTATAGTCCTTGAAAATTTTATGCACCAGGCTTTTTTACTAACCCATTACTGACCTCTCTATCAAGATATCCATTTTTTTCACCCTCTCTGTTGCTCCACCCACTCATCCAATTTCATCTCTAAAGATTTGTTCCCACTTCCCCTTGCTCTTTCACATTTTTTTCAATTTATCCCTGATTATCTATTTTTTAATTCTCAAATTTTTTTTGTTAAGTCATGAGAATGCGCAATAGAAATGGGTCAACATCAAACAAAACACTTGGGTTCATTTTTCATTCACAAGTTTTCCTTAAAAAAATTTATAACAGTTACATAATTCCACACCCTTCCAGCCATTATCAGAGATTTGACTGAAACCAATCAGTAGTTCACCAACACTAGGGCCTGGCACACATTCTGCATATGAGTATTATCTTTGAAAATATTATTCAAAATTATCATGAGTATAAATCTCATTGAACATGGCCAGCACAAAGGTGACAGACGTCCCCAAGTATAGTCCCTGTGTGTGGAGAGCCATATACACCAGGCAATGAAAAAAATGTCCTTTTATCTCCTAGTATTCTTGTTCAGTTTTTTATTATTTTTATGAATAAGCCACATTTTTCTATCCATGTAAATCTTTGTTCAATGTCCCTTCGACCTATCACCCCCTCCAGGCACTCTTTCTTCTCTACAACTGGTCATCTCCTCCCCAGAATGGGCAGGCAGTCCCAAGGTCCCATTTAGGCTTCCTTCAGCATCCAATCTTGGCAAATCATGGGTCCTCACCCCAACATCAAGATTTAGTCTAGATTCTTCCTCTAGAGGATGTGGCATCCAAGGAGCCAGTACCAGGTGTTTCAGATCTCAAGCTGTTCAGGCTTTCTGTTTTGCAGCTTGGACATGCTTTGCTTTTTGCTCTTTTGTATAGTACTTTCCTTGCTTACCATATTGGTTTAGAGATAACTTGGTCAGGAGGATATTCTCAAATTCCTTCCATTTGCCTGCAAATTTGACGATGTCATTTTTTCTTTTTGCACAGTTAAACTTCACTGTGTAGATGTTCAATATTTTGTTAATCCATTCTTCAGATGGAGGTCATCCAAGTTGTTTTCAAGTTATTGATTTTACAAATAATGCTGCTATGAACATAGGTGTGCTAATGCCTTTGGAGTATACATGTGCTTATTTAGGGTATACACCCAGAAGTGATATTGCTGGACTCTTGAGCAGATTAATTCCCAATTTTTCGAAAAGGCACAAAACAGCATTCCAGAGTGGCTGGACAAGCTTACACTTCATCCAAAAATGTAGGAGGGTTCCTCTTGCTCTGCAACCTCTCTAGCATAGGCTGTCCCCTATGTCTTTTTTTTTTTTTTTTTTTTGCCAATCTGACAGGTGTCAGGTTGTATCTCAAAGTTGTTTTGATTTACATTTCTCTGATGGCTAAAGAAGGTGAGGACGATTTCCAATTACCTTTCAGACAATCTTCTGCTGAGATTTCTCTTTTCAGTTTTGAACCCCACTTTTCGATTGGGTTATTCAAAATTTTGACCACTACTTTCTTGTGTTCCTTAGATATTCAGAGATCAGTCCTGGATCACTTGTAAGGTGAAAATCTTTTCCCATTCTGTAAGATGGCATTTTGTCCTGATGTCAATATCCTTGGCTTTAGAGAAGCTTCTCAATTTCTGGAGGTATGACTTATTGATTGTTGTTCTTAGTATCTGTGCCACTTGTGTTATATTTGGAAGTGGTCACATGTACCATTTGTTGGAGAGTATTTCCCACTTTCTTCAGAAGCACCCTGGACTGACCCTTTGGATCCCACTCCACCTAGAGGAACACCTGACTCACTCTTGAGGGAGGAGGGAAAGAACTGGATTTGGCCAGAAGTGGAGACTGATCTAAGCATTATTGGGTCAGGGGGACCATAGGACTGTCTGCTCCCACTTTCTTTTCTATCATGTTCAGAGTTGCTGTGTTTATGTTGGGGTCTTTAATCCACTTAGATTTGAAGTTTTTGCAGGGTGACACATTTGGATCCATTTATATTTTTATACATACTACCAACTGTCTATGCCAAAAGCTATTGATAATGATATTATCTTTTTTCCATTAAATGTTTTGAGCCTCTTTGTGGAAGCTCAGTTGATCATAGGTTTTTGGGTTAAAGCCTAGATCCTTAATTCAATACCAATGATTCAAATTTTTTATCCCAGTATCATGCTGTTTTTATTACTGTAGCTCTATAGTGTAACTTGAAGTCAGTGATGGTGATGCCTCTTAAGGTTCTTTTGTTGAGTAAAATTGTTTTTGCAATCATTGCTTTCTTGTTATTACAAATGAAATTGAGTATTGTATTTTAATGTCTGCAAAATACTGTGTTGGGATTTTGATGGGCAGTACTTTGAATCTTTTGAATGGTTTTTGAAGAACTACCACATTTACTATAGTGATCCTACCCCTCAGGAACATGGTGGAGCTTCCCATTGTTTGTTATCCTCTTCAAATTCTTTCTTCTGTGATTTAAAGTTTTTGTTAAAAAGGTTGTTTCTGTTTTGGTTATAGTTACTCCAAAGCATTTAATGCAGTTTGCAGTGATTGTAATGTGTGATGTTTCCCTTATTTCTTTTTCAGCATTTTTATCATTAGTGTATTGGAGATCTACTGATTTCTTTGGGGTAATCTTGCATCCTGCTGCATTGCAGAAGGTGTTCATTAGCTCTCGAAGTTCTCTGGTAGAATTTTGTGTGTCACTTATTTACACAATTATATTATCTGCAAATAGAGATAGTTTCACTTCTAATCAACCAATTTGTATTCGCTTAATCTTCATTTTTAATCTTATTGTTTTAGATAAAAGTTAAACAACTATATTAAAAACTTAAGGGGAGAGAGGACATCCTTGTCTAGTTCCTGTTTTTAGGGAGTGTTTCTCCAGTAAGTTTGACCTTTGCTGTTGGCTTCTTGTGAATTGTTTTTATTATATGGAGGAATTATCACTGTTTTCCTGATCTCTACCTGGCTTTTATCATTAGTAGTGTTGGATTTTGTCAAAGGCTTTTTCAGCAACGAAGAATATGTTCATGAGGTTTTTATCTTCACATTTCCAGTTTTCTTATACTGAACCACCCCTGAATTTCTGGAATGACGTCTAACAAATCATGGTGATGATACATTTTATATTTTGTAAACTGCCAAAATTTTCTTGAGAATTATTGTATCAATATTCATAATGGCACTTGTTCAGTAATTCTCCATCTTTATTGCGTCTTGGAATTGCTTGGATACTAGGGTAACTGTGTCTTCGTTATAGGAATTTTGCAATATTTCTTTAGTTTCTACTGTGTGAAAAAGTTTGAGGAGTAAAGGTAATAAATATTTCAATGTCTCGTAGAATTCTGCAATGAAAGTATCTGTATCTCAGCTTTTTTTGTTTGGGAGACCTTAATTGACAGCTTCAAACCTTTAGGTTTGTAGATATGTTTATGTAGTTGATCTGATCTACATTTAGTCTTGGTAAATTGTACCCGTCCCTAAAGCTGTCCATTTCTTGTAGGTTTTCTATTTTTGTGGAGTATAGATTTTCAAAGTATGACCTGATAATTCTCTGGATATCCTTGTGGCCTGTGGTTTTATCCCATTTACCATTTCTGATTTTATTGATTTGAACTCTCTCCCTCTGCTTTTTGATTAGTTTGATTAAGGCTAATTTCCATCTTGCTTCATTTTAATTGTTTTTAGTTTAAAATCTACTTTGTTTTATATTAGGATGGCAATTCCAGCTATTTTCTTAGGGTCCTTTGATTGGAAAATCTTTTCCCAAACCTTTACTCTGAGCAAATGTCTGTCTTTGTGGATGAGGTGTGTTTGCTGTATGCAGCAGAAGGATAGATTCTATTTTTGTATCCATCATAAGCATGTGTGTCTTTTTATAATTTAGTTGAGTCCACAGATATTAAGGGATATTTGTGAACACTGATTGATGGTTCCTGCTAATTTTGGTGATGGCTTGTTGTATTCCCTTTCCCTGGGTATTCTTCTGTGTGATTGTTGATTGATTGTTGTTTCATGGGTATATCTGAGATTTTTGGATTGTAGTTTTCCCTCTAATGCTTTATGGAAGTCTGGAATGGTAGAAAGGTATTGATTCAGTCTGACTTTGTCATGAAATATCTTGTTTACTCCATCTATGGTGACTGATATTTTTGCTGATTATAGTAATTGTGGTTTGCAGCCGTGCTTTTTTAGTGTCTATATAACTTCTGACAAGCCCTTCTAACTTTCATTGTTTTCATTGAAGAGTCAGTTATTCTGATGGGTCTGCATAGAGGTAAGTTATCCCTTTTCTTTTGAAGCTCATAAAATATTTTGTTTGTTCTGTATATTTTGTGGCTTAATTATTATATGACTAGCATACATTTTGTGTGGGCTCATATTTATTTTAAGTTTTGAAAGCTTCTTGCATCTTTATAGGCACTTCCTTCTTTTTTTTTACACTTCCTTTTTTTCTTTATTTATTTTGTATTTATAAAAAAAACAGTAAAATTAATTTAAAATGCTGAAAAGTTAACAATAACTATAAAGAGGATAAAAATCATAAGCATGACTTATCAAGGGTGATAATGCAAATAAGATTGCTACACATATATTTACTTTGTGTTCAGCTTTCCCTCTGATTTTTTTTTCCATCCCTGTATATCCTTATTCAAGGTCCCTTCCCCCTCCCACCACATCTGGTCATTTTTCTTCTCTGCACCTCCCCATCCCCTCCCTGGGCAGGGAGTAGACAGTCCTATGGTCCCACTGACCCAATAATGCTGGGATCATTCTCCACTCCTGGCCAAATCCAGTTTTGTTCATCCTTCCTCAAGAGTGAGTCAGGTGTTCCTATAGTTGGAGTGGGGTCTGAACGGTCAGTCCAGGGTGTTTCTGATCCCAAGCTGTTCAGTGGTTGTGGTTTGCAGCTTGGGCATGCTTTGCTTTTTTCTTGTTAGTTTGTTTAGAGAACACTAATGAGTGAGTACATCCCCTGCTTATCTTTCTGAGTTTGTGATACCTCGCTCAGGAGGATAGTCTCCAAGTCTATCCATTTGCCTGCAAATTTTAGGATATTAATTTTTCTTACTGCTGAGTAGTACTCCATTGTGTAGATGTACCATAGTTTGTTAATCCATTCTTCAGTTGACGGGCATCTAGGTTGTTTCCAGGTCCTTGCAGTTACAAAAAATGCTGCTATGAACATACTTGGGCTAATACATATGGAGTATGACTGTGAATCTTTAGGTTATACACCCACAAGTTGTATTGAAGGGTCCTTCGGGAGATTGATTATCAGTTTTCTAATAAACCGCCATACTGTGTTCCAAAGTGGCTGAACAAGCTCACATTCCCACCAACAATGGAGGAGTGTTCCCCTTGCTCTGCATACTCTCCAGCATAGGCTGTCCTATGTGAATTTTTTTCTTAGCCAATCTAACAGGTGTTGGGTGGTATCTCAAAGTTGTTTTGATTTGCATTTATCTGATGGCTAAAGGTGATGAGTACATTTTCATGTGCCTTTGAGCTATTTGTAATTCTTCAGCTGAGAATTCCCTTTTTAGGTCTGAACACCGTTTTAAGATTGGGTTATTCAAGGTTTTGGGCTCTAGATTTTTGAGTTCATTATATATCTTAGAGATCAGTCCTCTATCACTTGCAGGGTTGGTGAAAATTTTTTCTCATTCTGTAGGCTGCCATTTTGTTCTATGCACAGTGTCCTTGGCTTTACAGAAGCTTCTTAGCTTCAGGAAATCCCACTTATTGATTGTTGGTCTTAGTGTCTGTGCCTCTGGTGTTATATATAGGAAGTGGTCGCCTGTGCCGATTCGTAGAAGTATATTTCCCACTTTCATTTCTATCAAGTTCAGAGTGTCCGGGTTTATGTTGAGGTCTCTGGTGCACTTGGATTTGAGTTTTGTGCAGGGTGACAGGCTCGGATCTATTTGCATTTTTCTACACACTTACATCCAGCTATGCAAACACCATTTGTTAAATATACTATCTTTTTTCCATTGAATATTTTGGGCCTCTTTGTGGAAGATCAGGTGTTCATAGGTTTTTAGGTTAATGTCTGTATCCTCAGTTCTCTTCCATTCATCCACAGGTCTGTTTTTATGCCAGTACCAGGCTGTATTTATTACTCTACCTCTATAGTATGTCTTGAATTCAGGTATGGTGATACCTCCTGAGGATCTTTTGTTGAAAAAAAATTGTTTTTGCAATCCTGGCTTTCCTGTTATCCCAAATGAAATTCAACATTGTTCTTTCATGTTCCAAAAAATATTGTGTTGGGATTGTGATGGGCAGTGCATCGATTCTGTAGATTGCTTTTGGTAAAATTGCCATTTTTACTAAGTTTATCCTACCTACCCAGGTACATGGGAGAGCTATCCTTTTTCTGATATCCTCTTCTATTTCTTTCTTCAGTGATTTAAAATTTTTGTCAAAGAGGTCTGTTAGTTCTTTGGTTATAGGTACTCCAAAATAATTAATAATATTTGCAGCTATTATGAAGGGTAGTATTTCCCTTATTTCTTTTACAGATCTCCTATCTTTAGTTTTTAGAAGGGCTACTGATTTCTTTGAGTTAATCTTGTATCCTGCTCCAATGCTGAAGGTGTTTATCAGCTGTAGCAGTTCCTTGGAAGAATTTTGTGGGTCACTTATGTATACAATCATATCATCTGCAGATACAGATAGCTTCACTTTTTCTTTTCCAGTTTGTATCCTTTTAATATCTTTTCATTCCCTTATTGCTTTAGCTAAAACTTTGAGAACTATATTGAATAGATAAAGGGAGAAAGGACATCCTTGTCTAGTTTCTGATTTTAGTGGGATTGCTTTTAGAGTTTCTCCATTATGTTTGATAGTGGCTGTCAGCTTCTTGTAAATTGCCTTCATTATATTTAGGTGTTCTCCCTGTATTCCTGATCTCTCCAGGACCTTAATCATAAAGAAGTGTTGGATTTTGTCAAAGGCTTTTTCAGCATCTAAGTATATGATCATGTGGTTTTATTCCTTTAGTTTGTTTATATGATGAATAACGTATAAAGTTTTTCATATGTTAAACCAGCCCTGCATTTCTGTGATGAAGCCTACTTCATTCTAGTTTTCTGTTGAGTAGAACAACCACTGTTGGTTAATCTATTCTCCAATTGATTGGCATCTAGGTTGTTTTTAGTTTCTTGCTATTATGAATAAAACTGCTATGAAATTGTTGAGCTAATGCTTTTG
Organism: Sigmodon hispidus; assembly: GCA_004025045.1. NCBI lineage: Eukaryota > Metazoa > Chordata > Mammalia > Rodentia > Cricetidae > Sigmodon > Sigmodon hispidus. The sequence goes on along the minus strand of PVIH01014279.1, from coordinate 44,118 downwards.
GGGCGTGCATGTGTGTCTTTATGATGTATGCCTAAAAGTGGTATTGCTACATGTAACAGGTTATTAATTTCTAAAATAAAGAGAGAACTGAAGAAACTCTTCACCCCTAAACTAACCCATGAATCTTATCATGTCCAACCATGTGGCATGGTGCCTTTTAGAGCAGCATTTTAACTTCTTTACTCTGCAACTGCTGGTATATAATTGTGGTGTCTCCAAGGTGTCTATCTACCTTCCCTTTGCCCATCTGTTGTTTTCTTCTATTCCCAAATTTTTCTAAGTCTGGTAGCTACACCCAAGCTTCCTCTCTGCCCTGAGGAGATTCAACATTTTCATTAAACTAGGAGGCTGGAAACTTATTTACAATGTAACATATTTCTACCACTTGATTGCAGTATTTTTGTCTTCCATTATGCATTCCAAAACTTATATTTTTCTGTGGAATTTTTTTAGTTTTGCTTTTTTTTGTTATTATTGCATGCATATATTCAATTTTTATTCACATATGCCTAAGAAAACTATTTGTAACCAGCAGATTCTGGGCATCTACCCCATGGTTTAGACCAGATTTTCCAGAGCTATTTAGCCCTAAGTAACCACAAAACAGCTTATAGTGATTACAAACTCTTCAACCTATTGCTCAGGCTAGATTTTAGTTAGCTCTTTTTAAACCATTGTTCATAATTCACTAATAGCCATTAATCATCTGTACACTATCTGGTGTCTTGTGCCTTACCTGTACTTTTATATTTTGCTTCTTTGATCAGCACCGTTTAGGATCATTCTGACTTGATCATTTTTTCACTTTGTGTCTGCTTGGAATTCCGTGTATTTCAAAACTGCCCTTTCATACTAAAATCCAAAACACAATAGAAAATTCAAAACTTTATTTAGTAATTGTAAATCACAACATGCAAAGAGGCATTTTCCATCACTCTTTTCTGTCTATTCAAAAATAAGTTTTTATCTTAAGCATAATTAAATAAAACACAACAGCTGTAAAGCTTGAATTATAATTTTGTATCCAGTCTATTTTCATTTATCAAAATTAAAGAAACCATTATATCATCTTACCTATCCTTGTAAGTCTAAAATTGTATGTCTAATTTACATTTTTAATAGTAATAAAAAGTATAGTTCCTTCTATTCATTCCTAAATCCATCTAATTAAACACGCTGAAATATATACAATTATTTTGGTAAATAGGAAGTGTATTACATGCAATCTCCAGATTCTAAAAATGACAGACACATCTTGTTGCCTGGATAATCACCCATTTTTTTTAACATTGGAGCATCCATCCTTAGCCTATGTACTTGGAGCATTTTAAGGTTTAGGTTTAGGTTTAGGTGTAAGGTTTTTTTTTGTATATTTCAGCATAATTTGTCAGGTAATTTTCTATATTTCCTGTAGGATATCAGGCAGTTATATCTGTGAAGCAGGTACTTGAAAAAGAATTTCAGCTTAATCTTGATAGAAAAGGAATTTGGAAGTAGCCTAGAATGTATTGGCTCAAGAGATCCCTTTTTAAATATAATGCCAGTAGTGTAGAATCTAAAAGCAACAATCAATACTACCTAGAGGAATTGAAAGATTTTCTAGAGAAGAACACAGAATATAAGAAAATTGTGAGAACAGAGAATGAGAAAACTCTTTACTAACCTCACAACATATAGGGGGCTGAGTTCCATAATACATAAATAACTCAAGAGAAGGCAAATAATTCTAATTTTAAAATTAAGTACAGAACTAAACAGAATTCTCAACGAAATTTCAAATGGCAAAATGATATTTATGGAAATGTTGAAAATTCTTAGCCAGCAGGAATGTGTAAATAAAATTGATTCTGTGATGCTATTCTTACACTTGTCAGAATAGCAAAGATATAAAGCATTTTTACAGATTAGGTTGTAAAGAATGTAGAATATTAAAGCTGTTCTCTACTGTGCCTTATAACACATAATTATTCAGCTAATTTGAAAACCAGTACAGTGGCATCTCAGATAATTGGAAATTAAACTACCCGAAAACACAATGACATTACACTTGGGCATATTCCCAAATAATTGTTAATCATACCACAAGGTCACTTACTCATCTGTGTTCATCAAATCATTTTTTGTAATATCAAAATCAGCCCAGAGGTGGTGGTATACACTTTAAACTTTTTACTCAGAAGGCCTTTTCAGGTGGACTTTATCATGGCCACTCTCCTTTATAAAGAAATGTTTCAGGACAGCTAGGGCTATTACATATAAAAACTTTGTCTATTAAAAAATAATACTTAGTACCTGGAATCAACTGGGTTTTCTTTTAAACAAGGCACACACACTATATATATATATATATATGTGAAAATACACAAATAGAATATTTTTTCTTGTAGAAATAAATGACATCATAATATGTTCAGACAAATAGATGGATGTACAAAATACCATGCTGAGTGAGGTAATCCAGACTCTGAAAGACAAGCATGGTATATATTTACTTAGGAGTAAATAACCAGGATATAATTATCATCTCTGGAAAAGTTAATTTACATGAACAACTTTCATATAAACACCTGAATTACTCTAGAATGTAAAGTTAGATGAGATCTCCAAAGAAAACATGGAATTAAAAATGTAATGGAAAAAATAAATAAACAATGGAATATAAGAGAATAGGAGAATATGCTTCAGCTGGTAAAGAATCAGAATGAATAAACAATTTTAAAAAAATCTTGATATAGATAGACAATACTGAGTAAGGGAGATATGTTGATAGAAAATCTCCAAAATCCACAAAAATTTTCCTTGTTAGGAGCTACAAGCAATAATGGAGAGAATGCTAAGTGTAGCTTCTCCCGATTATCTGATTAGTACATACAATAACAGGCTTCAGGGAGCTATGATGCAGAACTGATAGAAATGGACATAGAGATTCACAGCCAAACACCAGGTCAGGCTCAAGGAGACCAGTCAAAATGAAGAAAAGAATTATATGAAAAAGCAGGACAAGTTCATAAAAGTGAAAGAGCACATGAAACTCAATGGAGCTTTTGGGAAGTAACAAACCTTAGACTGACATCTGTGGAGCCTGCATGAGACATAGCTAACACCTCTATATGTGAAATACTTTTGTGCAGCTTAATCTATTTAATGAAACCACTGCAGTGGGACCAGCATATATATCTTTGTTGAATAATATGGTTTAATATAGGGTATTTCCAATGTAAGGGCTTCTTTTAGTGCCTTGATGGAGGGAGACGTGGCTAGGTCTTTTCACAACTTAAAATATCACGAATTGTGATTATTTACAGAAAGACTTACCATTTTGAAAGAGTATTTGGATATGCACTGTTATAAAAGCTGGAGAATGTGTGAAAAGAACTGGGGGTAATATGTAAAATGAATTGAACTGCTATTAAAATGCTTCAAAGAGTGGATAGAGAGCCTATGGCCACATTAGGGTTCATTTTTAAATGTCTTCAAAGATTAATACAAACAAAAGTGATGACATTTGGAATTGTAATGAGTATGCTGGAATCTTGGTGGCATTAATGAATCCTTAAATAGAAAGAAAATTAAAAAATATATATTTTTAATAAAACAGACTACTTTTCTTTTTAATAAAATGATGCATTTTATGTCTCACAAGATATGGTCTGCAATTAACTTTGTGTTCCTAGCATTCCAAATGTGATTTTATCATAAAGTTGGCATTATATTTTCTGACTTTACTTCACACTATCTTTTAAGTTACTTCCACCCACAAATATCTTTTTCCCCATTTTCCTCCTTTTCTTATTTTTAACTTTTTAATACATATTGTTAAATGTACACAATTCATCATATTAAAGACAAGCTAAATTATTTATGCTTTAGTCTCTGAAGTCATTTTTCATAGTAAAGTATATATGAATACTAAAAGTTAAATGGCATAGTTATTTTTCAACTGACAATGTGATGAATATTGGTTCAACTATGTTGAAAAAGGTAGGTTGGCTAATTTTTGGCTTTTCAGGTTACAAACAGTGCTGGGTTTTAAATTAATATGGTAAAATTAGATGTGATACTCAAGAGTGTGATATAATAATCCCTAAAAGATTTAAACCATATCTCAAAGAATTTGATTGATATACAATTTTATGAGGATTAGAAGACTATTACTTCTTAAAATTAGTGTTACAGTAGTCCATGAGGCATTGAACAAAAGAATGTGTATTAGAACTCATTACTAAGAATTGAGGATTACCACAGAAACAAAAAATGCAAAGAAAAGGGTGCTCTATACAAGCTTCCAGTTTTTGTAAATTACTTGGTAACGTTTAAAAGATATCTCCCTCTAACACAAAGAATGGTGAATATTAGTCCTTGAAGAAACCAAGTGTCTTGATTTAGCTGCCTCCCAGTGATCATCCAAACAGAACATTCCCTGCCTTTGAACTACTAAGGAAAAAAATGTTTGAAGTTTTTGATGTAATAATGGAATGTATTAGCACAGGACTCACCTAAAGTACTTCACAGTAAATGTGTAGTACTTAGATGTTTCAAATTATGCACTGGCTACTTCATGGTCCACTAAGCTGTGGAAATAGTTGATTATGAATTTGCCCAAATTTTCTTTATATCCAGATCCACATTATTTTAGTATTATTATTATAATTTGTATAAAAATATGATCAATGTAGTGCCATTCCAAGTCCCAACATGTTTTTATGTTGAAATGTCATTTGGACTTATATATCTTTCAAGTAATTTTGTAAAATTTTAATAATAAGAATATATTAATATTTTATAACTGAAGGGTATTTGAATTTTTATTGGTATACAGTAAAGTGTCACTTTGTATTTATATATTCCCATGTTCAAACTCCCTTCCCTTATCCCAACCCCTCCTGGTAAGTCTCTCTTCTCTCCTTCCCCACATAAAGTTCCAAAAATATGGAGTGTTTGGAATTTTCCATTAATATGATAAATAGTAGTAAAACCTGCTTTGACTATGTGATTTTGATGTTTTTTTGAAATAACTTTGTGAAATAAGTTTTTCCTACTGAAGTCAGATGTAACATGAACAATACACAAAATGTCTGTTTTTCTTTCTTACACATTTTCTGTTATATTGGCCTTTGATGAAGGCCATTTTGTAAATAAAAATTTACAAAAACAAAAATAAAGCGTTTTTATATAAGAGATTTTTATTTAAATAGGTTGTGTTTATCTTAAAAAGATAAATTTACTAATTAATTTTATCAGTATTATTGTTATTTGTTGAAAATCTTAATCATCTAGTCTTTAATCCCATTAAAGAAAAAAGAAATAAATTAAATGACAGGAGTAAAGTGAAGTATAAGCTAACAAATTTTAAATTTAAGATGGAATTAGAGAACTTCCAGCTTCCTGGATAGTCCATCACAACACTTTTATAACATTAAAACATTTAAAATTTTTAATGCGTAACTATTATATATGACATATCTCATCTGAAGCATGGAATTTTGGAATTTATTTTGCAGATATAGTTTTCTTTTTATTTTGTGCTTATTGTTTGTAATTGGTAGTGTTTACTGTGAGCAGCAGTCAAGGCAATTTTTTGCCCAACAAGACATTATTTGGTAAAGAATGGAATCTCAATGTGGAGTTTCTTTAATGCCAAATATCATCTTGGGAAAGAAAAAGAGGTGAACCAAACAACTGTGTCTCTTGCAGTCAAATTTAAAAACAAAACAATTAAATGTCATATGTTCTAGGTTTATAAGTGTTTAAAACTGGTTATTTATTAAATATATTTTTATATATTTAGAATGCTTAATTAGCATGACTATAACATAAAGAACATAGGTACCTATGCCTAGTAGTTTATACCATCTTAGTAAAACAAGAGACTAAGACTTATAATAGAAGACTATCTACACCAAAAAAATGTAAAATATTGGGACAAAGTCGATATGTATAAATAACAATCATATAAACATTTTAATATATGTTGAACTATGTATACAGGAACAAGAGCCCAAGGTGTCTAGGGCACAATGGGCATGAGACAGCCTCAGACAGCAAGTATCACAGGTCCAGAGTGGAGGTGGAGGTGTGCAGGTTCCAGCCTCTGGGATTCCCAAGAACCTCATCTATGTAGCCAGTGACACAGTCTGGATATGACCTCATCACAAGGCATCCCCTACACAAAGTGTTGTAAGAACCTTCCACAACAATCCTGAAAGTCACATCACAGATGACCAGATCCCATTTCCAAGGCAATCTACATCATCACAGAGATAGGAAATCTTTGTTAACAACATGATCCCATGGTGTACAGGGCATAGTGGGAGTCAGGTGGCTACAGACAGCAGGGTCCTGTGGCCTGACTAGAGTAAGAAATCATGCAAACTACCTGTCAAGAGCAGAAAAGAGACACATAACTCCTGTAGTCACAACTGACTAAAATTGCACAAAGACATGACTATGAGTGAACCAAAGAAGCAATGGGCAGATACAAGTGAAAAAATCAAATAACAATATAAAGAACTACAAGGCACCACTGGAAGATGATAATACTTTTAAGCACCAAGACCTGAAGAGAGCAATGAAGAGAAATCTGAAAGAGAAAACAGTAAAAAACCTTATGAAAATCAGGTATTCCAAAGTAAATATATGTGTAGCAATCTTATTTGCATTATCACCCTTGATAAGTCATGCTTATTATTTTTATCTTCTTTATAGTTATTGTTAACTTTTCAGCATTTTAAATTAATTTTACTGGTTTTTGATAAATACAAAATAAATAAGAAAAAAAAACAAAAAAACACACAAAAAAAGAAAATGTCTATTAAGATTACAAAAAGCTGCCATGTTAAAGCACAGAAATGCTCCCTTATCCAAGACCTACAATGGATGTTTAAAACTATGATATCTCCCAAACATTCTAATACCTCAGTAGAATCTCCATCAAATAAGCAATTCAGCAATAAATGACTCATAGGAGGATAGCCGATACAGCATGGAAGTGCTCAAGGGTGAGATGATTTACATTTTGACTCAAAATTTCATTGCATAGTTTGGAATAATATGTAATATGAAACTTAGATGTGAGAAGCCACACTCACTGCCACCATTCCAAGATGGCATCGACATCCTGTGCTCTAATGTAGACTGCGCAGGTGCAAGAGGAATTTCCACTCCTTGTGCTCTGCCTCTCCCATGGCGTCACCTCGCCTGATTGAGCTGCAGCCAATCTGAGTCTGACATGTCCTAGGCAGGGGCCAGTATCCTATATAAGGGATGGGTTTTAGCCATTTGGGGTCTCCGCCTTGTAAGCTTATGCTCTCCCTCTCAAGATGCATTAAAGCTTTTCTGCAGAAGGATCCTACGTGTGCCGCGTCATTCTTGCTGGCGAGACGGTAGCGCGGGACACTTAGGATTTACTAGCATATAGAAATTTCCATTTAGTATTTTCAGCATATGATTGACCACAGATAAATAAAATCTTAACCACTGAGTCATCTCTCCAGCCCTGGATAAATACAATCTTAAAAAGTAAAATTTCAGATAACAGAGGACTAATATAATAGAAAAAAAAGGAAGTATCTGCAGAATGGAATATGTTGAAGCATGATCAGTGTCACCCAAGTGGGACTGCAGTTATAGATACTGTGATAAAACCAACTGTTGTTGTTATTGTTTCAAGATGAGTGTCAAAAATCACCAGAGGCAAGAGTCTCCATCCATGTAGAAGAGCTTGTGAAATGGTAGAACTAATGGTTGCAACCTAAAGTCGTCTGTAACTTTGTCAGATGTCAACAAGGGCCTTTTATTCTCTAGTTTATAAAAATTAACCAAGTAAATAATATTTTCCATAAAGTTGTTTGTAGATTCTTTGATTGTAATAAAGTAAAGAAAAAACAAAAACAAAAAAAAAAACAAACAAAAAATAGAAAATCAGGTGTTCATAGGTTTTTGGGTTAATGTCTGGATCCTCCATTCTATTCCATTGATCCACAAGTCTGTTTTTATGGCAGTACCAGGCTGTTTGTATTACTGTAGCTCTATAGTATAACTTGAAGTCAGGGTTGGTGATACCTCCTGAGGTTCTTTTGTTGAGTAAAATTGTTTTGGCAATACTGGCTTTCCTGTTATTCCAAATGAAATTGAGTATTGTTCTTTCAAAGTCCAAAAAATATTGTGTTGGGATTTTGATGAGCAGTGCATTGAATCTGTAAATTGCTTTTGTAGAATTGCCATTTTTACTATGTTGATCCTATCAATCCAGGAACATGGTAGAGCTTTCCATTTTCTGATATCCTCTTCAATTTCTTTCTTAGTAATTTAATATTTTTGTCAAAGAGGTCTTTTACTTCTTTGATAATAGTTACTCCAATATTTTTAACACAATTTGCAGCGATTATGAAGGATACTAATATCCCTCAATATAAAACAACTTAATTCAGTTATTAAAAGGACCACCCTAACAAGATGGATACAAAAACCAAAAGCAACCTTCTGCTGCATTCAAGAGACATACCTCCACTCTAAAGAAAAACATAAGGTCAGAGTAAAAATTTCAGATCAGACTTTCCTTTATATCTCTGTCATCTCTTCTATCTTTAGTGTATAGAAGGGCTACTGATTTTTTTTTTTAGTTTTAGCTTGCACAGTTTGGATCATAATGTGATACTGCTGTTTCTACTCATTGTTCTGTTTTTTATTTATAATTCACACATAATAATTATGCATGTTTACAGGATGTGTATGATAATGTAATCATCCTCTCTGGACTCCAAACTAACTCTAAACTTACTCATATATACTAAAAGAAAAAAAATCTGATATTTTAAAGAAATGTACAGTTCTCCCATGCTGGCCTGGTTTCCCTGCTCAATTGAATTTGCAGATGATGATGATGATTATGGTGATGGTGATGATGATGGTAATTCTAAGATAGTTTTCTGTGTCTCTTTAATAGGTATTAATATCACTAAAGAACAAAAATTAAGGACCAAATGGTTCAATCTTTTCTCCAAGCATCCTGACTGAAACTATCTACTTCTTCATTGGACCTTGATTAAAATAAATAGTTCCCATTCTCTTGTAATGAGTCATAATACAACCAGTTTGTTATTCTACTTCATCTTCTGCTGAATGTGAGACCTAGGAACTATAAATTTCAAATTGTATAATTATCCTCAGATCCAAGAGACTTATTTTCTTAAATGTAAAACACCTTCCATACTTTGAGTGAGTTGGAATGACTTTGGATACAAGTCCCCGACTAAACAGATCCTTTGCAAATTGTAAAAAAAAAAAAAAAAAAAACTTATGAAGATTATAGAAGAATCAAAAGAGGATATGCAAAGTTCCTTAAAGAAATAGAAGAAAAAAATTGGAAGCAATGAACAAGTACTTGATGAAAACCAAAACAGCAAAATGCAACAAATAAAAGAATCATTTCAGAAATTAAAATTAATATTGAAATAATAAAGAAGGCACACAAAGAGGCAAGGGATGAAAGAGAATTTGTAGAAATGATCTTGAAGTACAGTTACAAGAATGACCAACAGAATCTAAGAGATGGAAGATAGAATACTAGACTGGAAGATTAACTAGTGGAAATAGACAAATCTCTGAAAGAATACACCAATACCATAAAAGACATAACACTAAATGCTTAAACAACTGGAACACATGAAAAGAGCAAAACTGAGAATAATAAAAATACAAGAAGGAGAATACCAGCTCAAAAACACAGATAATGTATTCAATAAAATCATGAAAGAAAATGTCCACAACCTAAAGAAGGATATGCGTATAAAGACAGAAGAAGCTAACAGAACACTGAATAGGTTAGACCACACAAAAAATCTGCACATGACAGTAATGATCAAGCCACAAAATATACCAAACAAATAAAAAATATTAACATCTACAAGAAAAAGGCCCAAATTATCTATAAAAGCAGATTCATCAGAACAATGCCAGACTATTAAATAGAAAGAGTTAAAGCTAGAAGGTCCAGAACAGAAGTTATCAGACACTGATAAAATATGACTGCCAACCCAGATATCCATACACATCAAAATTATAAATCATGCTAGATGGAGTAAGTGTGACATTTCAGGAGAAACACAGGTTGAAACAATTACTTCACACATATTCAACACTACAGAAATCACTACAGAGGAAACTCCAAACTAAGGAAATGAGATACATGCATGAAACCTCAAACAATTTATAATCTCACAAAAGAAAAATGCAAAGAACTAGTGGTCTCTAAACAAACAAACAAGAAAAAAAGTCAAACATGCCCAAGTGGCAAACCACAATCACAGAACAGCTTGGGATCAGAAACACCCTGGACTGACCCTTTGGATCCCACTCCACCTAGAGGAACACCTGACTCACTCTTGAGGGAGGGGGGAAAGAACTGGATTTGGCCAGAAGTGGAGACTGATCTTAGCATTACTGGATCAGTGGGACCATGGGACTGTCTGCTCCCTGCCCAGGGAGGGGATGGGGAGTTGCAGAGGAAAAAAATGACCAGATGTGTTGGGAGGGGGAAGAGACCTTGAATAAGGATATACAGGGATGAAAAAAAAAATTCAGAGGGAAAGATGAACACAAAGAAAATATAGGTGTAGCAATCTTATTTGTATTTCTTCCCTTGAT
>PVIH01014279.1:5342-33374 GCA_004025045.1 Sigmodon hispidus | reverse complement strand
CACACAAACTATCACCAAAAATTGCAGGTCATAGCAATTAGGGTTCTTAATATCCCTCAATATAAAAGAACTTAATTCACTTATTAAAAGGAACACCCTAACAAGACGGATACAAAAAGCAAAACCAACCTTCTGCTGCATTCAAGAGACACACCGCCACTATAAAGAAAAAGATAAGGTCAGAGTAAAAATTTCAGATCAGACTTTCTTTTTTTCCTTTTATTTATTTTGTATTTATCAAAAAATGAATAAAAAAATTTAAAATGCTGAAAAGTTAACAATAACTATAAAGAAGATAAAAATCATAAGCATGATTTATCAAGGGTGATAATGCAAATAAGATTGCTACATATATATTTACTTTGTGTTCAGCTTTCCCTCTGAATTTTTTTTTCATGCCTGTATATTCTTATTCAAGGTTCCTTCCCCCTCCCACCACATCAGGTCATTTTTCTTCTCCGCAACTCCCCATCCCCTCCCTGGGCAGGGAGCAGACAGTCCTATGGTCCCACTGACCCAATAATGCTTGGATCAGTCTCCAATCCTGACTAAATCCACTTTTGTCCACCCTCTCTGAAGAGTGAGTCAGGTGTTCCTATAGTTGGAGTGCGATCTGAATGGTCAGTCCAGGGTGTTTCTGATCCCAAGATGTTCAGTGGTTGTGGTTTGCCATGTGGGTATGCTTGGATTTTTTCCTTGTTTTTTTGTTTGGAGACCACTAATGAGTGAGTACATCCCCTGCTTATCTTTCTGAGATTGTGATACCTCACTCAGGAGGATATTCTCCAAATCCATCCATTTGCCTGCAAATTTTAGGATATCATTTTTTCTTACTTCTGAGTAGTATTCCATTTTGTAGATGTACCACAGTTTGTTAATCCATTCTTCAGTTGAGGGACATCTAGGTTGTTTCCAGGTTCTTGCTATTACAAATAATGCTGCTATGAACATAGTTGAGCTAATAACTTTGGAATGTGACTGTGCCTCTTTAGGGCATACACCCAGAAGTGGTATTGCTGGGTCCTTGGGTAGGTTGATTCTCAATTTTCTGAGAAGCCACCACATTACATTCCAAAGTGGCTGAACAAGCTTACACTCCCACCAAATGGAGGAGTGTTCCCCTTGCTCCACATCCTCTCCAACATAGATGGTCATCTGTGCCTTTTATCTTAGCCAATCTAACAGGTATTAGGTGGTATCTCAAAGTTGTTTTGATTTGAGTTTTTCTGATGGCTAAAGATGAACACTTTTTCAGGTGCCTTTCAGCCATTCATAGTTCCTCTACTGAGAATTCCCTTTTTAGATCTGTACCCCATTTTTTGACAGGGTTACTCAAGGTTTTGGGCTCTAAATTCTTCAGCTCTTTATATACTTAGAGATCAGTCCTCTATCACTTGTAGGGTTGGTGAAGATCTTTTCCCATTCTGTAGGCTGTTGTTTTGTCCTATTGACAGTGTCCTTTCCTTTACAGAAGCTTCCTAGCATCAGGAGATCCCACTTATAGATTGTTGGTCTTAGATTCTGTGCACTGGTGTTATATTTAGGAAGTGGTTGCCTGTGCCAATTTGTAGAAGGGTATTTCCAAATTTCTTTTCTATCAAGTTCAAAGTGGTTGGGTTTAAGTTGAGATCTTTGATCCACTTGGATTTGAGTTTTGTGCAGGGTGACAGGCTGGGATTTATTTGCATTTTTCTGCACACTTCCATCCAGCTATGCCAACACCATTTGTTAAATATACTATCTTTTTTCCATTGAATGTTTTGGGTCTCTTTGTCAAAGATCAGGTGTTCATAGGTTTTTGGGTTAATATCTGGATCCTCAATTCTATTCCATTGGTCAACAAGTCTGTTTCAATGCCAGTACCAGGCTGTTTTTATTACTGTAGCTCTATAATATAGCTTGAAGTCAGGAATGGTGATACCTCCTGAGGTTTGTTTGCTGAGTAAGATTGTTATGGCAATCCTGACTTTCCTGTTATTCCAAATGAAATTTAGTATTGTTCTTTCAAGGTCCAAGACATATTGTGTTGGGATTGTGATGGGCAGCACATTGAATCTGTGGATTGCCTTTGGTAGAATTACCATTTTTCAATGTCCTTCCCCCTTCCTCCACATCAGGTCATTTTTCTTCACCACAACTCCCCATCCCCTCCCTGGGAAGGCAGCAGACAGTCCCATGGTCCCAATAACCCAATAACCCAATATTGCTTAGTTGAGTCTCTACTCCTGGCAGATCCAGTTTTGTCCCCCCTCCCTCAAGAGTCAGTCAGGTGTTCCACTAGGTGGAGTGGATACACAGGGTTAGGGTTATGGCTAGGGTTAGGGTTAGGGTTAGTATTTTTATGTGTAGCAAACTTATTTGCATTATCACCCTTGATAAGTCATGTTTATGATTTTTATCTTCTTTATAAATATTGTTAACTTTTCAGCATTTTAAATTCATTTTACTTTTTTGATAAATACAAAATAAATAAAGAAGAAAAAAAGAAAAGAAAAAAAAAGAATTACCATTTTTACTATGTTGATCCTATCAATCCAGGAACATGGGAGAGCTTTCCATTTTCTGATATCCTCTTCAATTTCTTTCTTCAGTGATTTAAAATTTTTGTCAAATAGATCTGTTACTTCTTTGGTTATAGTTACTCCAAGGTATTTAATATTATTTGCAGCTATTATAAAAGGTAATGTTTCCCTTATTTCTTTTTCCGCTCTTATATCTCTAGTGTATAGAAAGGCAACTGATTTCTTTGAGTTAATCTTATATCCTGCTACATTGCTGAAGGTGTTTATCAGCTGTAGCAGTTCCTTGGAAGAATTTTGTGGGTCACTTGTGTATACAATCATATCATCTGCAAATAGAGATAGCTTCACTTCTTCTTTTCCAATTTGTATCACCTTAATCTCTTTTCATTACCTTATTGCTTTAGTTAAAACTTTGAGAACTATATTGAATAGATAAGGGGAGAGAGGACATCCTTGTCTAGTTCCTGATTTTAGTGGGATTGCTTTGAGTTTTTCTCGATTAAGTATGATACTGGCTGTCAGATTCTTGTAAATCGCCTTTATTATAATTAGGTATTATCCCTGTATTCCTGATCTCTCCAGGGCTTTAATCATAAAGGAGTGCTGGATTTTGTCAAAGGTTTTTCCAACATCTAAGGATATGATCATGTGGCTTTGTTCCTTTAGTTTGTTTATATGATTGATAACAATTAAAGTTTTTCATATGTTAAATCAGCCCTGCATTTCTGGGATGAAGCCTACTTGGTCATGGTGGATGATATCTTTTATGTATTGTTGTATACAGATTGCCAAAATTTTGTTGAAAATTTTTGCATCAATATTCATGATGGAAATTGTTCTGTAGTTCTCCTTCTTTGTTGTGTCTTTGAGTGGCTTGGGTATTAGGGTGATTGTAGTCTCATAAAATGAATTTGGCAATATTCCTTCAGTTTCTACTGTGTGAAATAATTTGAGGAGTAACAATAGTAATTCTTCTTTAAATGTCTGGTAGTGTGGGTTTAGGAGAATGTGATCTGTTGGGAGCTGCCGCACCTTAAAGATGGCGCTGGCTCCTGTTACCCGCCTTCTTGATGGTGAATGCTTCTAGTAATAATTAACTCCATCCATGGGATGTGCTGAATTGACTAGCTTGCTTCCATGTGCGTGGCCCTATGATGAAGGCCCATGAGGCATTAGCTGAGTGAAGGACTTGAGCTTAAAACTGGCTGCACAGGTTGGGAGCAGGGAACTCCTACTGCAAGGGGCTACTACTGCAAGAAGTATCTGTAACAATAAAGGACCTGGTCAATTACCACAGAAGAATCCTGGTGCTGTGTCTTTTCCTGCTGGATGGGACTGGGCGTGGCACAGTGATCATTAAATGAAATGAAAGCTCTCTCTTTTGCTAAGAAATCTCTTTCCATCAAAGCTGTTGGACAACTTGGCATAACTAAAAATGAATAAGTAACAGGAATCTCTCTAAAAATGCAATTAAGCGGTGGTGTCTGATAAGGTTGCATGGATTTGCCTCCTACCCCGACAATTGTAAGGCCTGAAAGAAAGGGTGCACCCCAATACTCCTGCAGAACTGAGAACGCTGCTCCAGTGTCCTCCAGGAAAGAAATGGTCCAGCCAGCCAGAAACTTCAATATCCACCTGAGGCTCTTTCTGCATGATGAGGTTTGCTGGACTGAGAGGGCCTGGGCACCATCACTCATCCTCAGTCAGTCCCAGTACATTATGCTCAGTACCTCATCTAAGCTTGCTGTGTTCCCACCCTTTGATGTAGTGCAGCAGCTGCCTGGCAGTGGTGTCTATAGCACTTAGGACATGACTGGGATGGCCTCCGTCAATCTGGGCATGAGCAACAGTAAATAGTAAAGGCCTACATGGCCACAGTGGAAACAAGCACCAGAGTACTTTTCCGAATGATTCTGTCTGCTCATCCTGGGAAGCAGTGGTGGCGGGGCTGGCCTGATTGCCTCCACCAGCAGGAGGTATTTCTCCTGCCGAATTTTCTCTTCCCTCAGGTGATACACTTTGAATGCAAGTGTCAAAATGTCTGCTTGTGGAGTTAGTGGGGCCCTCTCAAAAGATCTAAGCTTGGCCTTTATGTCTGGGTAGCTTCAATTAAAGAAATAGGTCATAAGAAGCTGTCTTCCCTCAGTGCTCTCTGGATCTAAATTTGTGACCTGCAAGAGCGCATTTGCAAGGTGCTCTAGAAACTGGGATGGGTTTTCCTGTTTATCTTTAATCATGTCCTGCAGTTTCTCACTAAATTTGTTTGATGAACCTCATCTGCATGTAGTCTGGCCTGCTCCCAAACTCACCTGCACTCCTCAAGTAGATTATTGCTTAAAATTGTGTATACATTGTCAAATGTGAGGTCATAGGATTGGGTTAAGTATTGAAATTCTTTTATAAATGCAGTAGAATTTCAATTGTAAGAGCCTAACTTCTTCGCAACCTGGGAGAGTTTAGACAAAGGAAAGAGAGATAGAATTGGATCAGCATCCTTAGAGGCTTGAGAGCAGAAGATAAGCAGAGAGGAAGAGCCAGTAGGAGTGCATTGATGTCTCAAGGGTGGCCAATCATTTGCAGGATCCAATGGAAAATGAGAATGATCAGGGTCTGAGGAAGAGGCAAAAAGCAGGTGAGCAGGAGAACTTAGGTGGGAAGGCTTAGAACTTATGTAAGAGAAAGTTTGTATATAGGGAAATTTTTTTAAATCTTTCAATCTGCCCGGTCACTAGCAATAATGAGATAATTCCAGTAAAATATCAGGATTTAGGGTGCCATTAGGTGACTACTTTAGATCATTTTCTAAAGGATATCAAGGCCATTTCTTTGTACAATAATGGATCAGCTTGGTAGTATCCAAATAGGGCATAAGGCTAAGAGGTCTCAATGTCTCTAGCATGTACTGTAAGGGTGAAGATGGAGGTATGGATTTAGCTAGCTTATTTCCCATGCCAAAACTTAAGGGGAAATATGGAACCAGCAAGAAAGAGTTGTCATCCCTGCAAACTGAATCCACAAGGAAGTGGTCCTACAGCAGACTAACTCCTTAGCACACACATGCAGGCCACTCAGACAGTGCCCCAACTCAACCACGCAAATATCTCTAAAACCCAGTCAGGCAGAAGAGAGAGCACCAGGACATTACACCCACACACAGCGAGATAAAGTGGACTCATCAGTCCCCAAAATCATGCACCCACAACCTGTTCATGGCGTTGCTGGCAAAAAAATGCCCACAAAAGGTGCCAGTGTAATTCCCACAGGGGCAGGTCCCTGGACAAAACTGTAGTGCAGGGGAAAAGAGCCAGGAGTGTTTGCCAATAAAAAGGAACAAATCATGACCAAATGAAGATCAGGAAGCTGATTCTCCATGAAACTAGTTTACATTTACACTGACCAAGAGGGGAACTCACCAATCAATGCCGGTGTTGTGTGCATGCAGTCCTCAACCAGGCAGATGGAAGGTGGTCTCCGGTGGAGGGTCGGAACAGGGGTCCCCAGCACCTATTCCCGCTTAGGGCTGGGTCACGGCACCAATATTAGTTTTTTGATCATGGCGCATGAATGGAATCTCAACACCGGAGTACCACACTAGAGTTTATTAAAGTGGAGAGCAGAGAAAGGGGCAGAAGAGTGCAGAGAAAGAAGAGGGAAGAGGGGGAAGGGGCAGGCACTCATGTGAGCTCTTTACTTAAAGGGATGAGTGGGCCCATGTTTGCATCACCACACCCAGGGGCATGATTAACAGGTACATTCCAGGTGAATGCAAGCTTTGGAAATCCTTAGAGTTTGTAAATAATATGTTGGGATTTTTAAGAGAATCCGTAGATTGTTTTGGTAACATTGCCTTTTATACCATGTTGATCCTACCTATCCAAGACCATGGAAGCTCTTTCTATGTTGGTTGTTGTTATTAAACTCTAAATTTATCTCATGTTGGCCCCAATATGTTACAAAGAATTACTCCTATTTTTTAAATCAATTGATATTTGCTTAATGACTATGTAGACAATTTTAGAAAAAGTACCATGTGGGTGCTGAGAAAATGTATATTCCTTTGTGTGTTTGAATTTCATGTATCTCATTAGAGCAATTTGAACCAATAATTACTTCTATCTCTTATATCTTCAGTTAATTTCTGTCTAGTAAATATAACCTTTGGTGTAAGTGTGCAGTGAGCTCTCCCACTGTTATTTGCTGGGGTTTGATGAGATTTATATGCTTTAGTAACATTTTTACATATGTAATTGCCTTATGTTGTTGACCTATAAAGGTTTAGGAATGAGACTCTATACTCATAGTTTGCTTTATGTGGTGAGAAAGTAATGCCCACCCAAAACTGTTTAGATAGATTTTATTTTGAAATTATTTTGCTAGATATCAAAATGGCTATACCAGCTTGTTTTAGGTTTATTTGATTAGAAAGCCTTTTCCCAAACACATACCCTGAGTCAGTTTTCTTTTTAAGTTGAAGATTGTCTCCTTTATGCATCAGAAGCATAGGTTCTCTTTTTGTGTTTACTTTGTAAGTCAGAGTATCTAAAAAGGAAATTGAGTTCTTTAATATTAAGAAATATTAATAAGCAGTGATATTTATTAATTATTATTTTTAGATGTAATGTGTATGTTTAATATATTTGGGTTTTTTTATGGGAGATCATGAATTGCAAGTGGTATCATGATTTTACCTAACTTCTCTAGGTGGAATATTTTTTAATACTTTGTATAAGGCTGAATTTGTGAAGTTATTGTTTAAATCTAGTTAAATCAGGTTTGTAATTAAATATCTTGTTCTCTTCATCTATGGCTTTTCCTGTGTAGTAAAGCTAGTAATCATCATAGGAGGAGTAAAGAATATATTTCTACAAGTAAATTGAATAGGCAAATACCTTTTTAAAAATAACATCTAACCACGGGATTCCACCTTTCATTGTTTCTATTGAGTAGTTTCATAGTTAGTTTATGTTAGTTTCATAGTTCTGCCTTCATATGTAACTTGTCCATTTTTTGCAGCTCTTAGTAATATTTATTTTATAGGTTTACTAGCCTGATTACTATGTGGTGAGCAGAATTTGGGGGTGTTTATTCTATTTTGTGTTCCGTAAATTCTTGTAACTTGGTAGTCACATTTTCTACCCTGTATATCCTTATTCTAGGTCCTTCCCCCTTCTGCCATATCAGGTCATTCTCTCTACTCCACAATTCTCCATCCCCTCTCTAGGTAGGCAGCAGGCAGTCTCAAGGTCCCATTGTCCCAATATTACTTAGTCCAGTCTCCATCCTGGCAAATACAGCTTTCTCCCTACAACCTCAAGGCAGAATCAGGTGTTCCTGTAGGGGGAGTGAGATTCAATGAGTCTGTCCAAGATTTTTCTGATGCCAAGCTTTTTAGTGATTATGGTTATCAGATTGGGGATGCTTTGCTTTTATCTTTTTTGATTGTCTGTTGAAAGGCCACTAATATGTGAGTATATCTCTTGCTTATCTTTCTTGTTTGTGATACCTCACACAGAAGGATAATCTCCAAATCCATCCATTTGCCTGCAAATTTTAGGATATCATTTCTCTTACTGCTGAGTGGTATTCCATTGTTTAGATGTACTACAGTTTGTTAATCCATTCGTCATTTGAAGGACATCTATTTTGTTTCCAGGTTCTTGCTATTCCCAATAACGCTGCTATGAACAGAGTTTAGCTAATGCTTTTGGAGTATGACTTTGCATCTTTAGGGTATACACCCAGAAATGGTATTGCTTAGTACTTGTGGAGGTTGGTTCTCAATTTTCTGAGTTACGAGCATACTGTGTTCCTGAGCAAGCTTACACTCCCACTAACAATGCAGGAGTGTTCCCCTTGCTCTGCATTCTCTCCAGCATCAGGTGTCCCCTGTGTCTTTTATCCCTGTGTCTTTTATCTTAGCTAATTTAACAGGTATCAGGTGGTATCTCAAAGTTGTTTTGATTTGGACTTTTCTGATAGCTAATGATGATAAGCACCTTTTTAAGGTGCTTTTCAGCCATTCGTAATTCTTCTGCTGAAAATTCCCTTTTTAGATCTGAACCCATTTATTTGATTGGGTTATTCAAGGTTTTGGGCTCTGGTTTTGTCTTGGAATATTTTATGTAGTCCATATATAAAATTGAAAGTTTTGTTGAATATATTAGTCTGAGATGTTATTTATGATCTATTTCTTTCAGGATAATATTAGTTCATAATCATCTTTTAATGTTTCTACTGAACATTTTAATGTTCCACTCATGAGTTTTCTTTTATATCTTAGCTGGCTTCATTTTGTGCATATTTCTCATTATTTTCTTTGTTTAGTGTGTTGATTATAATGTGTTAAACATATTTTTCTATTTGATCTTTCTCCACAGAACATTTTTTGTGCCTATTACACTTAGTTTATGATTCTGAACATCCCACTTTTGCCAGAGTTATGAAGACTGACATTTCCTGTACATTGAACACTTCTAATGATATTTGTCAACAAAAGAGTATGTCCAAGGTGAGGTGACATGATGGGAATGGAACATATAAAATTAATGAGCCAGTGAATAAGGAGTTCTTGAGCATCATAGCAGAGTTACAGCTGAAAAGTAAAAGAATATTTTCTGCACAAGATATGCAAAATACTTGGTTTCTAACTCCCTCTTCCTCTCTCTCTCACACACACATACACACAGACATGCCACCACACAAAGATAATTAAAAAAGAGAAATTTCTTTTTGTTTGTCTATCATAGTTCTGAAAAATTTCATAATGTTGATCTGTAACAAATTTGGTAAATGTCAGACTTTTATAACTGTGGGTATAGTGACTAAGCACCTTGGGTATACTTGGAAGGAAGATGTTGCTTTGTTTCTCATGTTGATTGAACATTGTCCAAGACAGCATTTTGAAAATCTACAAGCACCTTTAATTTTCTTTTACAATGAAGGTTGTCTGAGATAAATAACACACATATCCAGCAAAAATGTTGTCTGTCATTTTATTTTTCTCTTTTCTAGTCCTTCAAAGATATTTCCAAATACGTATCTGAAGAAGAATGGGCAATACTGACCAAATGGCAGAAAAACACCTATGTGTTTATTAAAAGAAACTACATCAGAATGACAGACTTAGGTAACAGAAATATTTTGTTTCATTCTTTCATTGGTTAAATTGTTTTAACATGCCTGAGTATCCTTTCAATCCATTTATTCTTCCACAGCTACATCTTAGTGAGTATCATATCTCCACTTATACATTTATTACCTTGCTTTTTTCCAAACCTTACAAATGCCAAGGGAAAGACCAGCCATCATAACACTTAGGCCTGTCATCATTTCCCTTGATTACAGATGTTTGGCCTGGTTCTGGGACATGGTGCTGTCTGTAGAGTGTGTCCCAGCACACTCAAGAGCAGGCAGAAATAAACTCTGACTGTCACAGTCCCACCAGATGCTGCTGAGGGAGTTTGTAGGGCCAACAACCTGCCTCAAATTGGTCAAACAAAGAAAGATTGAAGACTTGAAATTCAGTACCCTACACAGTAGAGAAGTAGTGATTGAGCAGACCTTTTATTAGAAGTCACAGGAGACCATCAAGCCTGAGTGAAACAATGAAAGCTAGATGGGCTTGGTCAGAAGTTATAAAGACGCTAAAGGAGCATGGATGCCAAACTAGAATACTATACCCTGCAAAATTATCAATCACCATAGATGGAGTAATCAAGATATTTCATGACAAAGTCAGACTGAAACAATATCTATCTACCAATCTAGCACTACAGAGAGTATTAGAGAAAAAACTCCAACCTAACCCCAGATACACCCATGAAATTGCAAACAATCAATATTTCCACAGAAGAATACTCCAGAGAAAGGAAATACAAATGAGTTAACACCAAAAATGGCAGGAAAGATCAATCAATGTTCGCTAACTTCCATTAATATCAATTGACTCAACTCGCCTATAAAACATCACACCCTCACAAGATGGTTACAATAACAAAACTCATCCTTCTGTTGCCTACAAGAAACACACTTCAACTGCAAAGACAGACACAGGCTTAGAATAAAGGGTTGGGAAAAGATTTTCCAGTCAAATCGTCCCAAGAAACAATCGGGGGTTGCAATCCTAATATCTAACAAAGTAGACTTTAAGCCAAAAGCAATAAAAAGGGACCAAGATGGTCACTACTTATTCATCACAGGAAAAATTGGTCAAGAGGAGATTTCAATCTTAAATATTTATGCCCCTAATATAAGGGCACCTACTTATATAAAAGAAACACTGCTAAAGATCGAATCCCAGATCAATTGTTACACCCTAATACTGGGAGACTTTAATACCCCACTTTCAACCCTGGATCGATCAAACAGACAGACTCAACAGAGAAATAAGGAGTCTAAATGAGGTTATGATGTAAATGGATTTAATAGATATCTACAGAAACTTCCAACCAAATGCAAAAGAATATACTTATTTCTCAGCTCCTCATGGAACTTTCTCCAAAATTGACCACATAATTGGTCATAAAGCATATATCAACAGATACAAAAAAAAATGGAAATAATCCCTTGTAACATATCAGAGCACCAGGGCCTAAAGTTAGAGTTCAACAACATCAAAACCCAAAGAAAGCCTACCAACTCATGGAAACTAAACATCACTCAGCTGAACCTCTGAGTCAAGGAAGAAATTAAGAAAAAAATCAAAATCTTCCTAGAATTTAATGAAAATGAATCCACAACATATCCAAACTTGTGGGACACAATGAAAGCAGTCTTAAGAGGAAAATTCATACCGCTAGATGCCTATATGAAAAACCTAGAGAAATCCTACTCTAGATACCTAACAGCTCAGCTGGAAGCCTTAGAACAATTAGAAGCGAACTTACCTAGGAGGAGTAGACGGCAGGAAATAATCAGACTTAGAGCTGAAATCAATACAATTGAAACAAAAAGAACAATACAAAGAATCAACGAATCTAAGAGTTGGTTCTTTGAGAAAGTGAAAAAGATAGATAAGCACTTAGCCAACCTAATCAAAAAACAGAGAGAGAGTGTCCAAATCAACAAAATCAGAAATAAAAAGGGGGACATAACAACAGACCCCCCAGGAAATACAGAGAATTATCAGGTCATATTTTAAAAATCTGTATTCCACAAAAATGGAAAACCTAGAAGAAATGGACAGCTTTCTGGACAGGTACCATCTACCAAAATTAAATGAAGATGAGATTAATTACCTAAACAGGTCTATAACCCTTAAGGAAATTGAAGCTGTCATTAAAAACCTCCCCAAAAATAAAAGTCTTGGTCCAGATGATTTCAGTGCCAAATTCTACCAGACATTCAAAAAGAATTACTAATGTTACTCCTCAAACTATTTCACACAGTAAAAGCTGAAAGAATATTGCCAAATTCCTTTTATGAGGCCACAATCACCCTAATACCCAAGCCATTCAAAGACAAAACAAAGAAGGAGAATTACAGACAAATTTCTGTGATGAATATTAATGTGAAAATTCTCAACAAAAGTTTTTCAAACAGCATAAAACAATGCATAAAAGATATCATCCACCATGACCAAGTAGGCTTCATCCCAGAAATGCAGGGCTCATTTAACATATGAAAAACTGTAAATGTTATCCATCATATAAACAAAGTGAAGGAACAAAACCACATGATCATATCCTTAGATGCTGAAAAAGCCTTTGACAAAATCCAAAACTCCTTTATGATTAAAGCCCTGGAGAGATCAGGAATACAGGGAGAATACCTAAATACAATTAAGGTGATTTACAAGAAGCCGACAGCCAATATCAAACTTAATGGAGAAAAACTCAAAGCAATCCCACTAAAGTCAGGAACTAAACAAGGATGTCCTCTCTCCCCTTATCTATTCAATATAGTTCTCAAAGTTTTAGCTAAAGCAATAAGGGAATGAAAAGAGATTAAGGGCATACAAATTGGAAAAGAAGAAGTGAAGCTATCTCTATTTGCAGATCATATGATTGTATACATAAGTGTCCCACAAAATTCTTCCAAGGAACTGCTACAGCTGATAAACACCTTCAGCAATGTAGCAGGATACAAGATTAACTCAAAGAAATCAGTAGCCCTTCTATATACTAAAGATAGAAGAGCTGAAAAACAAATAAGGGAAACATTACTCTTCATTATAGCTGCAAATAGTATTAAATACCTTGGAGTAACTATAACCAAAGAATTAACAAACCTATTTGACAGAAACTTTAAATCACTGAAGGAAGAATTTGAAGAGCATATCAGAAAATGGAAAGTTTTCCCATGTTCCTCGATTGGTTGGATCAACATAGTAAAAATGGCAATTCTACCAAAGGCAATCTACACATTCAATGCACTGCACTTCAAAATCCCAACACAACATTTTTTGGACCTTGAAAGAACAATACTCAATTTCATTTGGAATAACAGGAAAGCCAGGATTGCCAAAACAATTTTACTCAACAAAAGAACCTCAGGAGGTATCACCATCCCTGACTTTAAGTTATACTATAGAGCTACAGTAACAAAAACAGCCCGGTACTGACATAGAAACAGACTTGTGGAGCAATGAAATAGAATTGAGGATTCAGACATTAACCCAAAATCCTATGAACACCTGATCTTTGACAAGAAGACCCAAACATTCAATGAAAAAAGACAGTATATTTAACAAATGGTGTTGGCATAGCTGGATGGAAGTGTGCAGAAAAATGCAAACAGATCCAAACCTGTCACCCTGCACAAAACTCAAATCCAAGTGGATCAAAGATCTCAATATAAACCCAGCCACTTCCAACCTGATAGAAAAGAAAGTGGGAAATACACTTCTACAGGTGACCACTTCCTAAATATAACACCAGAGGCATAGACACTAAGACCAAAAATCAATAATTGGGATCTCCTGAAGCTAGGAAGCTATTGTAAAGCCAAGGACACTGTCAATAGGATAAAATGACAGTCTACAGAATGGGAAAAGATTTCCACCAACCCTACAAGTGATAGAGGACTGATCTCTAAGATATATAATGAGCTCAAGTATCTAGAGCCCAAAACCTTGAATAACCCTATCAAAAAATGGGGTACAGATCTAAAGAGGGAATTCTCAGCAGAGGAGCTCCGAATGGCTGAAAGACACCTGAAATAGTGCTCATCATCTTTAGCCATCAGAGAAATGCAAATCAAAACAACTTTGAGATACCACCTAACACCTGTTAGATTGGCTAAGATAAAAGGCACAGATGACAGCCTATGTTGGAGAGGATGCGGAGCAAGGGGAACACTTCTCCATTGTTGGTGGGAGTGTAAGCTTGTTCAGCCACTTTGGAATGCAATATGGAGGTTTCTCAGAAAATTGGGAATCAATCTCCCCAAGGACTCAGCAATACCATTTCTGAGTGTATACCCGAAAGAGGCACATTCACACTCCAAAGGTATTAGCTCAACTATGTTCATAACAGCATTATTTGTAATAGCAAAAACCTGTAAACAACCTAGATGTCACTCAACTGAAGAATGGATTAACAAACTATGTTACATCTACACAATGGAGTACTACTTAGCAGTAAGAAAAAATGATATCCTAAAATTTGTCATCAAATGGATGAATTTGGAGAATATCCTCCTGAACAAGGTATCACAAACTCAGAAAGATAAGCAGGGGATGTACTCACTCATTACTGGTCTCTAAACAAACAAACAGGAAAAAAAGCCAAGCATGCCCAAGCTGCAATCCACAACCACTGAACAGCTTGGGATCAGAAACAACCTGGACTGACTCTTCAGATCCCACTCCAACTATAGGAACACCTGTCTCGCTCTTGAGGGAGGAGGGACAAAACTGGATTTGCCAGTAGTGGAGACTGAACTAAGCATTTTTGGGTCTGTGAGATCATAGGACTGTCTGCTCCCCGCTCAGGGAGGGGATGGGGAGTTGTGGAGAAAAAAATGACCTGATGTGGTGGGAGGGGGAAGGGACCTTGAATAAGGATATACAGGGATGGAAAAAAATTCAGAGGGAAATCTGAAGACAAAGTAAATGTATGTGTAGTAATCTTATTTGCATTATCACCCTTGGTAAGTCATGCTTATTATTTTTATCTTCTTTATAGTTGTTGTTAACTTATCAGCATTTTAAATTCATTTTACTGTTTTTTTTTATATATACAAAATAAATAATAAAGAAGGAAAAAATCAGATATTCCTAAAGTCTCTTAAATATAAAGATTGACATTTCTATTTTAATACTTTTATCTCTATAATTTTTTTCTGGTTCACTCTTAAAATCACCTGTAAGACTATGCTGTAAACTCTATCCTAAAATATGTAAGTTCATTGACTATAATTTTTTGGGTTTTTTTTGAGAACTCAGAAACATTTATTTAATCTTGGACCCCACACAATGGTTAAATATAATAGCTACATGTAATTCAATGTGCTGCCATGTGCAAGCCAGTGTCATGTGTTTTATGCAGTATGCCATCTTCAATCTCCATGTTTTTGTCTTAGTTCCTTTTATCTGTTAACTTGATTCATGGCCTGATGTCACCTGAGAATAGAGAACCTTGGCTGATGAATTGCCTCCAGCAGACTGACCTGTTGCCATGTGTATGAGACATTTTCTTCATTGTTTGATATCTGAAGGCCCAGCATAGCCCACTCCACTGTGGGTGTATACATCCCTTAAGCGGGTAATTCTGGCTTATATAAGAAAGCACTGGGAGGGGTTGAAGGGGAAGGGATTTCGAACAAGGGGATACCCAGATTAAAAAATGAGACTTTATTCATAATAATAATAATGATAAAACTAAGCTGAGTGAGCAAGTCAGAAGGAGCAAGCCAGTGAGCAGCATTCCTTCTTGGCTTCTGCTTTATTTTACACCTTGAGTTCCTGCCCTGGCTTATTTCAATGATGGGCTATAAGCTGTAAGATTTAATAAATCTTCCATAAGTTGCTTTAGGTCTTGGTATTTACCTCAGTAGCAGAAAGCAAAAGGAATAATCTTACTATGTTTAAAAAAAACTAAGACTTATAACCATTATATAAAGTGTGTGTACATGGGTATAACTATTCCAATTGCTTTTAAAGGTGTGGTGTGTGTATATACATAAATCTAAACATGTAAGATGACAGGATTTTTAAACTACATAACTAGCTTAAAGACACACAGTTCTCTTTTGTAATATATTATAAATTATTGCCATAACCACCTGTGCTTATGTCTGTTAGATAAACTAATTCAAAATGCAATTTTATTTCAAACTAAAAAAATTGTGACATAAATGTCTGAAGAATATTCCTCAGAAGACTGAAAATGAGCACCTTAAAATCCACCTATTGCCAAAGAAAATCTGAGAAAAAGAATAGAATAATATCCAATACTTCATTTCAAAATTTACCAATAAAGTATACTATCAAAAGCATCATGATTTTTGTATAATATAGTCTTAACATACAATTACTATGTAATTTAAATTCACATCAGTGATTTTAGTTGTATTTTGCTATCTAGTCCTCAAGAAAGGTGGCAAAATATACATGATAACAAAGCTGTCTTTTTAGCTAATTATAAATGTGGAATTAATTACTCTCATTGATAATACTAAATGAGACAATTGTGTCTCTTATTTCACAAAAGAACAAATAACAACAAAATCCCATTCAATGAATCTAAAAATTAAGGGAAAGACATGAATTATTTCTAGTTTCTCAGAAAACTGGGACTCATTTTCACCAAGGATCCAGCAATGCCACTTCTGGGTGTATACCATAATGACTCACAGTTGCACTCCAATGGCATTAGCTCAACTATGTTCATTGCAGCATTATTTGTAATAGCAAAAACCTGGAAACAACCTAGATGTCCCTCAACTGAAGAATGGATTAACAAACTGTGGTACATATACACAATGGAGTACCACTCAGCAGTAAGAAAAAATATCCTAAAATTTGCCATCAAATGGATGGATTTGGAGAATATCCTCCTGAGCGAGGTATCACAAACCCAGACAGATAAGCAGGGGATGTACTCACACATTAATGGACTCTAAACAAAAAAGCAAAAAGCAAAGCATGTCCAAGCTGCAAACCACAAAACTGGACACCTTGGGATCTGAAACACCTTGGACTGACTTCTTGAATCCCACTCCCCCTAGAAGAACACCTGACTCAGTCTTGAGGTTGGGGGAGAAAAGTCGATTTGCCAGAAGTGAAGGCTGAACTAAGCATTATTAGGACAGTGGAACCTTGGGACTGCCTGCCCATGTGGGGACTAGTGAGATGTAGAAAAAAAGAGAATGACCTGATGTAGTGGGAGGGGAAAGGACCTTGAATAAGGATATACAAAGATTGAAAATGTGACTTCTTTATTCATAATAATAAAAAAAGAAAAGTGAAACTCTTTAAAAAAATGTAAAAAAAAAAAGAGTAGCCAAACTGCATAGTTAAATAATTACAAAAATATGATTTTGGACAATTCTTGGTTGGTCGGCTTCTGCACAGATATTTTGAACTCTTTGTTGGCTATCTATGAAAGAGTCCAAATGTATTAATTGATTAGACATAAAACTTTTGGCTACAAGGTATTTTTAAAATGATAAAAAAATAACAGTTTTCTGATTATCTTTAAGTATAACTATGCCTCCTTATCAGATAAAGGGTCGATGGCTCTTATTTTTATGAAATAAACATTATCCCCATAAATTTTCTGTTGTTAAGGACTTTTTGAAACATCCTTAAGTAATGAGACCTATATGATTTCATTTTTTTCTAAATTATATATAATTTTAATAAGATTTACTGCGTTAAACAAAATTCTTAGCAGATATATTCATTCTTCTGAAAGAAACTCTGTAAAATAATTTAAAAACTTATTTGCCTACATACTATTCTTCTGCTTTGACAATACCATTTGTTAAAGATACTATCTTTTTTCCTTGGAATATTTTGGACCTCTTTGTCAACAATCAGGTATTTATAGGTTTTGGGTTAATGTTGGGATCTTCAATTCAATTCCATTGATACACAATTCTTGTTTTGTGCAAGTACCATGATGTCTTTATTACTGTAGCTCTATAGGATAACTTAAAGTTGAGGATGGTGATGCCTCCTGAGGTTCTGTTGTTAATTAAAATTGTTTTGGCAATCATGGCTTCCCTGTTATTCCAAATGAAATAAAGCATTGCTTTTTACAGGTCTGTAAAAAATTGTGTTAGGATTCAAAGTACTGCTTCTTTGAGAAAGTCAGTAAGGTAGATAAACCCTTATCCAAACTAACCAAAGAGCAGAGA
The DNA here is from genome assembly GCA_004025045.1 of Sigmodon hispidus. Classification (NCBI taxonomy): domain Eukaryota; kingdom Metazoa; phylum Chordata; class Mammalia; order Rodentia; family Cricetidae; genus Sigmodon; species Sigmodon hispidus. The sequence goes on along the minus strand of PVIH01014279.1, from coordinate 15,549 downwards.
AAGATCATCCATATGAACAAAATCAGAAATGAAAAACAAGGGACATAACTTCAGACCCCCAGGAAATCCAGAGAATTATCAGGTCATAATTTAAAAATCTATACACCACAAAAATGGAAAACCCAAGAGAAATGGCTTTTTCAACAGGTACCCCTTTCCACAATTAAATCAAGCTCAGATTAAATATGTAAACAGAACTATAACTCTCACAAAAATTGATGCTGCCATTAAAAGCCTCCCATGTATAAAAGCACAGGTCTAGATGGTTTCAGTACTTCTACCAGACATTCAAGGAAGAACTAATGCCAATATTCCTCAAATGGCTTCATAGAGTAAAAACTGAAGGAATATTGCCAAAGTTTTTTTTATGAAGCCACAATAACCCTAATACAAAAGCCACTCAAAGACACAACAAGGAAAGATAATTATAGATCAGTTTTTCTTATGAATATTGATGCAAAATTCCCAACAAAATTTTGGCAACTATAATCAACAACATATAAAAATATCATCCACCACAGTCAAGTACGTTTCATCCCAGAAATGCAGGGATGATTCAACATATGGAAAACTGTAAATGTCATCCATCATATCAACAAACTAAAGGAAAAAACACATGATTATATCCTTAGATGTTGAAAAAGCCTTTGACAAAAATCCAACATTCCTTTATAATAAAAGTCCTGGAGAGATGAGAAATACAGGGAAAATATTTAAATATTATAAATGTGATTTACAAGAAGCCAACAGCCAACATCAAACTAAATGGAGAAATAATCAAAACCATCACACTAAAGTCAGGAACAAGACAACACACCTGACCCAGTCTTGATGTTGGAGTAAGGAATCTGCATCTTCCAGGAGTGGATGCTGAACTAAGACACCTTGTTAAAAGCCAGCATCAAACTTAATGGAGAAAACTCAAATCAATCCCACTAAAATCAGGAACTAGACAAGGATGTCCTCTCTCTTCTTATCTATTTAATACAGATCTTGAAGTTTTAGCTAAAGCAATAAGAGAACACAAGGAGATTAATTGGATACAAATTGTAAAAGAAGTAAAACTATCTCTTTTAGCAGATGATAAGTGACTCACACAATTGCACCAGAGAAATTTACAGCTGATAAGCACTTTCTTCAAGGTATTAGGATACAGGTTTAACTCAAAGAAATCAATAGCTCTCTTATATGCTAAAGATAAAAGGGCTGGAATAGAAAAAAGGCAAACATCACTCTTTATAATAGCTGAAAATAGCTTGGAGTAACTATAATCAAGGAAATAACAAATTTATTTGATAGTAACTTTAAATCACTGAAAAAAGGATTTGAGGGGGATATCAGAAAATGGAAAAATCTCTCGTGTTCCTGGATAGGTATGCATAACATAATAAATATGTCAATCCTATCAAAAGCAATCTACAGATTCACTGCAATCCCCATCAACATCTGTAGGGCGCAGTTGGCCTTTGCACAACTTGCTGGAACATTCTATTGCATCTGTGCCACTTATACTAATTAGGCATTGAGTAGTGACCTATCCAATGTGATCCCTGAAATATGCTAATGAGGTATTACTTTGGACCTATCACCAGCTATATGCTAATGAGGTATTACTTCAAACCTATCACCAGCTATATACTAATGAGACATTACGTTGGGCACCAATCACACATCCCAGCTTCCCTATATAAGCAGGTTGCATTTCAGGCTCGAGGTCTTCTTTCTACCATTCTCAACTGAGCTGTACTCCAATAAAGTGTGATCCGAGAAGAATCATTTGTGTGGCAACTCATCATTCTGCAGGCCAGAAAGTGGCTTGCTACAAGTGGCACCAAAACCCAGGAACCTTCACGCCCCACAGAGAAGATGGATTCAGAACTCGACACATGGAGTGGACCATCGGTGAGGTTGCTGCAGAAGAGATTCAGAACTGCAGTAATCAGGAGGGTTAACCGGTAAGTCTCACAGGAAAATAGTGAGACCTGCATTAAGCAGAAAAACTCTGCTTGTAGAAAAAAGCAGAGAACTGCTGACAAGTGGTTCTAACCCACTGGTATTTTGGGGTTGTTTGACAAGGATGGGGTTTTCAACGTCATGTCCAATTTTTTTGACTCTTAAGGAACTGCTTCATTAATGTTTTTTCTGAGTCCACTCTGCTTGCTAGCAGTGGGAGAGATAGATGGGTTAAAAGCAGCCAAGAGAGGCGGAGTCAGCAATTCCACTACTGCACCTATTGCCTCCCTCCTCTGTATTGCCAGCCTAGTGAGGGTATCTGTTCTAAGCCACCGGACAACACAAAAGTGTGGAAGAGAGTCCAGTGTGAGCTGCGTCCTAACATGCTGCTGGCATTTACAGTTTTTCAAGATAACCAGGGGCAAAGGTATCACAAGCTTTTAGATTTTAAGACAGTGAAATCCCTGGCAGAGTCTGTCAGCACTTATGGCACTACTGTGTCTTTTACAGTAGCACAGGTTGAGGCATTGAGTAGATCTGCCATGACACCTAGTAACTGGAGTAGCTAAGCAAATCTCAATCCTGGGCAATATTTAGACTGGAAGTCAGTTGTGACTGATCTGGCACATAGTCAGGCCAGAGAGAATGCTGCCAATGGGCATCCAGCATGGAGGGCAGATACACTGTTAGGGCAAGGACAATGGGTAAATAATCAGACAGCATATCCTGTGGAGGTTTATACTCAAATAAACACCATCAATATGAAGGCTTGGCAAGCCCTCCCCAATAAGGGGGAGGTCTCAGGGAACCTAACCAAAATAATACAGGGCAGCACTGAACCATTTTCTGACTTTGTAGCTTGAATGATGGATGGAGCGGGACAAATTTTTGGTGATGTGGAAACTGCACTGCCACTAGTAAAGCAATTAGTTTATGAGCGGTGTACAAAAGAGTGCCGGATGACCACTGCATCTGTGTGGGTACCTCAGTGGCCTCTGTCAACATCTTTTGCCAAGACACCTGATTGACTTATAGTCCCTTATACAAAAGAACAGGTAGAGATATTGGCTGCCACTACCTCAGAATGGGCTATATTGGTTTGTGCCTTTTCTGGTACAATTGATAACCATTTGCCCAAGAGTGAATTTTTAAGATTTATTGTTCAACATCCTGTGGCATTCCCTTGGATCACCAGGAAGCAACCATTGAGCAATGCCTTAACCATCTACATGATGGGTCTAAGACTGGGAAGGGAGCCTACATGTTGCAAGGAGGCTCACCTGCAACTGTTGAGTGCCATTCAAATGCTCCCCAAATAGTAGAATGCCAAGTAGTTTTAGAGGTTTTTAAATGTTTTCCTGAGTCTTATAATTTGGTATCTGATTCATCATATGTTGTGAATGCTGTTAAAAATTTAGAAATTGTTTCCTATTTAAACCCTCTAGAATGGTAGCCTCACTTTTAGCAGGAATAAGAGGTAAGATTTTGCATCGATCCAATCCCTTTTATATTACTCATATCTGAGCTCACTCTTTGTTACCTGGTCCTACGGCAAAAGTCAATGAACAAGGTGATCTGGCAACATGTGCTTTTGTGGCATTGGACTCTGAAACACAAGCGCCAGAGTTTCATAGCTTATACCATGTTTCATCTGCTGTTTTAAGAACTAAATTTAAAATTTCTAGGGAAATAGCTAGGGATATTGTGAAAAGCTGTTCTGTCTGTGTGCAATTCTTGCCTGCTCAGAAAATAGAGATTAATCCCAGAGGCATTTTTCCACTTGAAATTTGGCAAATGGATGTTACCCATGTTCCATCCTTTGGAAAGCTTCAGTACGTGCATGTCTCCATTGATACATGTTCTGGGGTAATGCACGCTACACCTCTTTCTGGAGAAAGGGTTCACAATGTCATTACCCACTGCCTTGAAGCTTGGGCTGCTTTGGGCAAGCCCGATACACTGAAAACAGACAATGGGCCAGCCTATACATCTAAGAGTTTTGCCTCATTTTGTCACAAAATGTAAGTGAAACATCACAGGTCTGCCCTATAATCCACAAGGGCAAGGAATAATAGAGCATGCTCATCGTACACTCAAGGACTTACTGCAAAAACAAAAAGGGGGAATAGCAGAGAATTGCACCCCCAAACAAAGGCTCTCTTTTGCTTTATTCACTATAAATTTTCTAAATTTAAATGATAAAAATGCAACCATTGTTGAATGTCATATGATGTCAGAACCCAACAATCAAGGCAAAGTTTTGTGGAAGGATGTACTTTCTAATCAATGGTGAGGCCCGGATCGCGTTATCATTTGATCCAGGGGATCTTTATGTGTTTCTCCACAGAATAAGGAGCCAGTCTGGGTGCCATCAAGATTGACGAGACACGTTGAGGACGACTCTAAGGATGATGCTGATATGGACCCTCCTGACCACCTTCCCCCGATTGAGGCTGAAAAGATGATACTCTGGGGAATTAGTCGGACCTGGCCATTACCTAAATCATGAGATGATTTGAATGAAAGTTGAAGAACTGGAGAATTTTTAAGTGGGAATTGCTCTATGGAGGCCGAAAAGATGATCCTCAAGCAGAAGTTCCAGATCGCACGTTTGAATGCTACAAGATTGGAGCCTGTGACACTTGGGGACTTTACTTTTTGGCTCATTTCTGCCATTTTCTTTATCAAGGACTGGGTGGGAGTGGGAATTGTTGCAGTCTGCTGTTTATTTGGGGTTGTTTTTGCCTCTGGCTGGTTTGTTGTATTCGAATCAGAGCACGTTGTGAAAAGGTCCTACTCACTCAGTCACTCTTGGCTGTTGATGCAGGGCACTCCCCTGCAGCCTGGCTCTCCACCCTTAGTGACTTATAATGATTGCCCTTGCACAGAGAGGCTTTAGCTACCATTGCACCTCTATAGGGAACCGTTCTCCTCTGAGACGGCCTTTGCACCCTGCCGCCCTCACTGGCCTTGCATGCAGGAAGGCATCTCGGGGATCCTGGCAGCAGGAAACAGCCTTTGAGCGGTGGGCACATCATGAGGTGAACACCTGTATGGGCTATATCCTGTCTGTGCCATTAGAAAAACAAAAAGGGGGAGAATTAGGGTGTGGTTGGCCTTTGCACAACTTGCTGGAACATTCTATTACATCTTCACCACTTATGCTAATTAGGCATCGAGTAGTGAACTATCCGATGTGATCCCTGAAATATGCTAATTAGGTATTACTTTGGACCTATCACCAGTTATATGCTAATGAGGCATTACGTTGGGCACCAGTAATGTGTCCTGGCTTCCCTATATAAGCAGGCTGCATTTCAGGCTCGGGGTCCACCATTCTCAACTGAGCTGTACTCCAATAAAGTGTGATCTGAGAAGAATCATGCATGTGGCAACTCGACATTCTGCAGGTCAGAAAGCGGCGTGCCACAAACATCCCAACACAATTTTTTGCAGATCGGTATGCAATTCTTGTCACATAAATTTGAGCTAATAAACTCTTGTTAGTGTTCTGAATTTCAATGTCAATTTCTGTCTGAAAATCCTGACCAATCAGGCTACATGCATAGACAAGAATTACTCACTGACTGGTCAGTGTTATGTCTAGCTTGAGAAAAAAATTGTATGATTTATCTTGTGTTATGATAGAGTCATACCTACATCAATCCTAGAAAGTGTAACTTTTAAATGCCCAGAGTTTTGCTGGTAAAGTGAGTGTTTATGTGTGTGTGTCTGTTTCTGTTTGTTTGCTGGTATAGGTAGGTAGCTGAATATTCAGTGAGAGAAATGTGAAGAGATACAGTTAAATCTGTAGAGAGAATCTCTGTGTTGCACAAAGACTTTCTCAGTGTAAATATTTAAGTACAAAATACATGATTTGGGTTGACATATTTCAATTTAAAATAATATAGCTAGAAGCAGAATTATAGAAGTCAAATGGTACATTCAGAGACTTTCCCGAACTATGAACATTTATGGATTTGGTCTTTTATTATTATTATTTTGGCATGTGGAATTACCTTTTTGGTTTGATGGTCTTCGTGTTTCTTCAATCATAGAGTTAATTTTGCTGAGGTCTTGAGGCCTGCTAAGATCTGGAGCCCTGTTATATGTCTATGCACCATGTTCAGGTCTAATGCCTCTAGATGCAAAACTGTGTCTAATCACCTATAAGAATAGTTACTGATAGTTTTATACCACAAATTGCTTTGTAAATCCAAACCCAGCTCCTTGAAAGAGCGCACAGTGCTCTTAATCAGTGAACCATCTCTACATCCTCCCTTTTCTCAGAATCATTCTCAGTATTTGGTTGGTGCAAGCTAGTGGATCATTGATAATTTACAAATAATTTAATTGTCATAAATATCTTGAATATTAAAAGAGGAAAACAATTTATCGCTTTAAGAGATAACTATTCTTCAATTGAATTTACCTTTAGATTTCCATAATCCATCCTTTGACATTACTGAACGTATATTCAGTAAGTTAAGTCAAGCAGTTAGACTTTAAAAGAAAGCTATTTACTGAGTTTAACAACAGAAATTTGCATCTATCTTTACTTATGACTCTCCCATTTATTATTGTAACTTCACATTTTTAAATCCAAATAGAGATGCATGATTTGATAAAATCAAAACTTGTGTTTCCTAGAGCTGTTATGTTATGCAGCTATATAATAAATTATCTTCTTTAGATTTTTAAGGGAGATAATTTATTCTAAACACTTTTAAGTAGAATACTTCTAGTGTGGAGACACATAACAAGTATAAGAGCAAAATTAACTTTTCACACTTAAGTCATCATTTGTTTTTGCTTCTCCTCATGAAACAAATTTTATTGTATTGATTTTTGTCACAGGGTAAATGGGAGACATGAAAAACTTAATGATGTGAGAAAAGAGTGACAAAACCTATTTGTGGTTGATGGTATTTAGTTTTTATTGTAGTTAAGTATTTGCCTAATTTGTACTCAGACTTTTCAAATGTAAGTTTCTCATGCATTGCATTATTTTAATATAATTCAAAACACTTATTTTATATACTATACCATTATTTTATAATATTGTAGCATATCATGGTACTTTTATGTATATTTTTACATAAACAATGTACTGATACAGGAAATATTTCCATAATCTCTGTCCTGGTCTCTCTCTCTGTTTCTGTCTCTCTCTCTATGTATGTGTGTATGTGTGTTGTATTAAAATTGAGAATTGGATCAGTCATTATGGCTATTCCATGACACAAACTCATTCTCTCAAGGGTTATTTGCTTATATCTGAATCTAGTTAGGGAACATGGACATCCTCCTATCCCTGCTATCATAATACCTGGGGTTTTAATAGATCAGGTCTTGTTTATACATCCATGTTGTAAAAGTTTGGAGATGTAGTTATCCTGTGAAATTGAAGAGGAAATCTCAGTACAGGCATTTTGGTGCCTCTTATTTCTACTAGTATGCATGCTAATTTAAAATAATATTATCACATAATTTTCTTCAGAGTAGATAGAAAACTAAGAGGGATGGATAGAAATTTTATTGAAGAAGGAAAAATAACTGTTTTTCCAAGAAATAGTGTGCACCTAATTCAGGAAGATCACTCTCCTTTATAGTTCTTCCTCATCTACATATCCTCACATGATATTCTCTGTTATAATAAGAGATCTTTGACTTCATAAGACTCAGGCTATTTTTACATCTTCAGACACTTTCTGTACTATAATTGAGATATCATTTAAGAGTTTTCATATTTGACTCACATGGTTTATCCAACCCTTGGTGGAGAGTGCAAAAGACTATGGTATCATTAAAGAAACTTCTTGTTAGACTTATGAAAATTAATGGTGACACATACCACAAAGAAGGATATATGACAAAGTAATAAACCATTTCTTTTCCAGTGAAGGATGATCCACCAGGCTTCAAATTATTTAGAAGCATAACTTTATACAAACATGACTATTAAAAACAAAAATAATGTATAATTATATGGAGTAATTATAAGTACTATATCACAAAGTTGTCTGTATATATTTGTATTTTTAGAAGGACTATATAATCATTTGTATAGATTATAAAATAATGGGGTTTATTTGCAATAATACCATATAACTTGTCTCTCCAGAATATTCTAAATCTCAACTAATACCATTTTTTTTCTGAGACATGAAGCAAAACAAATAATAAATTATACTTTTAGAGATATTTACTTTAATATTATTTCTGTAGTAATAAAAGTGAAAAAACTCATCAGAAATTTCACTGTGGCCAATATATTATACAAAATTACTCATTTATTTCCTTATGAGATTATTCAGAACTATGTCAAATTTAGTGTGAAAGCCCTTACTCTTTCCCAGGGTTTGGTACTGCCCAGGAAAGGTGGGTTTTCCCTTGTAAAGCATGTAATGAAAACAAATTCTTTACTATAGAGCTACAGTAATAAAAAAAAAGCCTGATACTGGTATAAACACAGACTTGTTGACCAATGGAATAGAATTGAGGATCCAGACATTAACCCAAAAACCTATGAACACCTGATTTTTGACAAAAGGACCCAAAACATTCAATGGAATAAAGATAGTATATTTAACAAATGATATTGGCATAGCTGGATGGAAGTGTATAGAAAAATGCAAATAAATCCGAGCCTGTCACCCTGCACAAAATTCAAATCCAAGTTGATCAAAGACCTCAACATAAATGCAGTCACTTTGAACTTGATAGAAAAGAGAGTGGGGAACAGATGCACACGTGCATTCAAGATTTTCTTGGATCAAGAGGAAGGAAGCCCTGAAGGAGCAAATTTATCAGGATCTCATACAACTGAAGGAACTCATCAGAAATGATATAAAGAAAATAAACAATGAGCAATCGGCTGTAGAGCATGCTAAAATAAGAAAACTCCTTAGAGATAATGTACAGGAAGTTGAGGGGCTACCCACAAACAGAAGTCTGGAGCAGGTGCTTCTTTTCCAAGAGCAGGTAAAGGAGTCCCAGCAGCAGCTCCAATATCTGCAGTACCTACAGCAGAAGGACCGCTTCAGAAGGAAATTTAAAGATATGAATTATGAACTGGTTAAAAATTCTAAAATTATCAATTGTTCAAAAGAAGAGCCACTACCTGGCCCCTCTAAAGTAACTGCAGACTTCCAGGACTCAAATGAAGAGAAATGGGCTCAACTAGTTGCAAATCAGTATTCATTTCTTAACTAATACCAAAGAGAAAGGTTTAATGAAAGGATGAAAAGAGGCTTTGAAGATTCTGAATCTGATGCTTCTGATGAAGAATCAGGAAATTGGACCTCCGGAGGAAGAACACACCCAATGGGCCAAAGGCCACACCATGAAAATACCAGAAGGCCGAACTCATGAAGGACTCTCTCTGTAATGGTCTATTAGGAGGGTTCAGGTGTTCCAGTTATTGGAGTATGAATAGAAGAAAATATCAACAACAACAACAACAAAAAATTGTAGAGATTAACAAATTCCTGAAAGAAAATAAAGAAAACCAAGAAAAAGAAAACAAATGAAAGAAACATTCTTGGAATTAAAAGTAGAAATAGAAGCAATAAAGAAGGTACAAACCGAGGCAAACCTGGAACAGAAAACCTGAAGAAATGAATCAGAACTTCAGACTGAACCATAACCAACAGAATCCAAGAAATGGAAGAAATGATCTCTGGAGTAGAAGATTCAATAGTGAATATAGAAGCTTCTCTTATGGTGGATGAACTAGGTGTTCATCTATGATCTTTAGGAGTCATTTTATTGTTATGTTTTATTGTTGTAGTTCTTAGACCAATATTATTTGATTTTTTACCCTAAATCCCTGGGCTATCTAGTCTCTGTTTCTTGATCACTCAAGAAAGTTCCATTTCATGGAGTGGGTCTAAGATAAATCAGAAACACTGATAAGTTACTGAAAAATGCTTTATGCCACCATTGCCCAGCATACCATGAAGACAGAATAGCACTGTAGATCAAAGTATTTGTGGCTGGGTTGGTGTTTATGTTCTCTTTTGTTGGCATGCTGAGCTACTTCCTGTACCAAAGACACTAGAATATAGGGGTGAATACTCTATTTAGGAATTAACTTGACTTCTTCACTTTTTTTGAATTTTTTATAAACAATAATCTCAATTGTTACAATAGCTAAAACACACATTAATAAAAATCTTGGACTAAGAAAAAAAAAACCAAAAAACAAAACAAAAAGCAAAAACAAAAAAAAAAAACAAAAAAAGAAAAAAAA
>PVIH01014278.1:0-54561 GCA_004025045.1 Sigmodon hispidus | reverse complement strand
AAAAAAAAATTCAGAGGGAAAGATGAACACAAAGAAAATATAGGTGTAGCAATCTTATTTGTATTTCTTCCCTTGATAAGCCATGCTTATCATTCTTATCCTCTGTATAGTTATTGTTAACTCTTCCACATTTTAAATTCTTTTTACTGTGGTTTTTTTTTTTGATAAATACAAAATAAAGAAGGAAGAAAAAAAAAAAAAGAAAAGAAAAGGCATTGTTTAAAGACAGTTCAACTTAGTTTTCCCAGGGAGTATAGAACTGCCTAGGAAATAAAGATTGTTCTTTTGTTTCTGGATTTCAATTCACATGTCCATATAAATTTCAAAGATTATAATTTTGCCATCCTTCCCACACTGTAATTTTTTAAACACTAGATACACTTTAAAGGGATACCCTAAGGAAAAGCAATTATTTCAGAATTGATTCTGTCTGCTGCTCAAGTGGCTTCTCACTTTAGAGAAACAATTAAAAGTTTTATACTTCTGGACCTCAGATCCTTGGATAATTGGGTATCAACACTATCTGGAGGTATTAAGAGGCTGAGGAGGATCTATGAAAATCGGTCATGCACAAATATCTCTGTGCTGTTCTACTTGGCCCCATGCAGTGGAATCTGAATCACAAGACATTGTGTAACAGTCGAAGTCTTGCTATCTTTGATATTCACAGGCACATCTCTACACACTTAATCCAGTAGGTCCTAAGGAGATACAGGAAAAGCTATAAACTCTGAAGCCATGCAGAACAAAGCAGACACAGGGAGTGACCTAACATTCTGGAGGGCATAAGGTAACAGTTTCCAAGGACAGTGCTGAGTACATGAGCCAGCAGGACTTAGAAACCACACACTGTTAGCCCTGTAACCTGTCATGCCCACACCAGGGCTGCAAGATGGCGTCGCTGCTCGTGTCACTGAAGGAGAAGAAGCTCATGGAAGTTAAACATGGAGAGCTGCCATGCTAGATACTGATGTGGAATTTTACCCCCAGTGGCATTGTGGTAGCCTTTCAGAGAGGTTATGACCAGTATTACAAGTACATCAATGTGCAGAAAGGCAGCATCTCAAGAATTAACATGGTGCTGGCAGCCTGTGTGCTTTTCAGCTATTGCATTTCTTACAAGGAGCTCAAACATGAGCAGCAGTGTAAGTACCACTGAAGAAGGATCACTGTGGAGGGCACTGTGCACTGTCCCATGCGAATCCATCAAGAATTCAAATGTGACTGAGTCTTCATATCCTAAGAACTAGTGTCCAGTAAAAGGTGACTGGTTCAAGTAAAAAAAAAAAAAATCTGACCACTAAATTCATTCTTGTTTCTACCTAGAGTGTGGAAGAGGGAACTTACATCCAAAGTTATAAACACTCTTGAAAGGAAATGTGCGAATGTGTGTATTATCCAACCACTGAGTAATTAGAGATGGGGATTGATGATACACCATGTACAGGAAGTGTCTATATATATTATTTTTTCATTAAAAGAAATAATGATCAATGTGTTACTGAATGTAGTACAAATTCTTTATTTCTTGCTCTGAATTCTAGATAAAGTCCTAAAATGAATGAGTTCCTCTTACCTAACTTTAGTTTTATAAGAGGACCACACTGCACTTTTATCATTAGTCTCAACCCATATCCATTGATTTGATCTCATGTCACATTTTATAGCAGAAAAATCTATTTTCTAAGCCTATTATCAGCTTCATCATGTCAGAAGATACCTTCAAAATCCCCACCAAGACAACAAGGCCGTGAGGAACAAATGAATAGTTATTATTACAATAGCACAATGAAATGAAATCTGTATACTCACTACTGGTAACTATTCCTCCTCTTCCCGTGTTTATAGGCTACACACTTGAAGGATCTAGCCAGTTTAAGCATTAGTTTTTCACTTCCATAGTCAGAGATAAAAAGGTTAAGGATAGTCATCTGCTTCTTCTGAATCAAATTTTTCTAAAAAGCCTAACTGCCACTGGATACAAAAGACACTCTTAAGAGCTAAGTTGGCCAGTCAGAATGAAAGATTACCAGGTATTTGCACAAGCATAGTTAGTAAAGCTTTTATCAAGTTATACTTTACAGAAGAAGACCACGACATATTTTTTTTCCTGTAGTAGAGTTTCTTAGGAATGATGGTGATAGCTTTGGCCCTCTCTTGTGCAACAGGGCTACCTTTGTAGAATCTAAGTAAATCTTCTTTTCATCCTGGCTGCATCTGTGTTCCTGAAGGACAATTTCTGGCCTATCCTTAAAATATTTTCTTGACAGTTCTAGGAGACATTCCTGTGATTTCAATGATTTTTATTCTCAGAAACAACTTTTGGGATCTACTAGTTTCCCCTAATCCTTTAAATTTTGAGTGGCAAGTGATCCTCTTAGGATTTCTCTTTTATCTGTTTTGGTCTCCTACTAAACAAGCATAGAAGAGTGTGTACATACTGGGAACTTACATGTGCCTCTAGTTGTTTTTCTGTCTTGTAGAATTTAGAGTCATTTGTGCAATGCTATAATATTATATGATGTAGAATGACTGACAAAGTATCAAATACACTCTATGTCCCACCGTAACAGGTTTTACAAGTCCCCAGCATTGAAGGGAGAGCCTATGAAAACCTGATCAAGAATTTATTAAGGGGTTAATTGGGATATCACATGAATACAGAACAAAGTAGCAACTGCTGCTGATTCAGCTATCGCCTGCTGCTCTGCACAAGGATTATGGGATCCAACTGCAAGCCACACTTCTCCACCACTTGCTTGTGCTCCAAACAGCTGAGAGAGGATCAAAATCAGACATATAAGTGGGCTTCCCATTCTTTTATGGAGAATTGGCCTGTCTTTCATCTAATTTATTAAATCTCACTCACATTAATGAAATCAATTATCTATAGAGAAAAATAAATCTTATTCCTAAACAGTAATAAGAAAAGAAAGAGTCATAGAGGGCCATATATCTGAGACCTTTTGGGCCATCACATTCATCACATTGACTCACTCAATAGGAGACATGTACTGAGAAAAAGTCTTCTAAACTCCTGCCTCGGTTATACTTAGTTAGGCTCTTTTTCATCTAGTAATGTCTGATTTCATGCTGCCATTTTTTTTCTATATGGCCTGACAGTTTGAATGTGTTTGTCTCTTTCAAAACAGCTATTTCGATAAACAGCTTCAGCAACATAGCAGGATACAAGATTAACTCAAAGAAATCAGTAGCCCTCCTATACTCTAAAGATAAAAGGGCTGAAAAAGAAATAAGGGAAACATTACACTTTATAATAGCTGCAAATAGTATTAAATACCTTGGAGTAACTATAACCAAAGAAGTGACAGACCTATTTGACAAAAGTTTTAAGTCACTGAAGAAAGAAATTGAAGAGGATATCAGAAAATGGAAAGCTCTCCCATACTCCTGAATAGGTAGGATCAACATAGTGAAAATGGCAATTCTACCAAAGGCAATCTACAGATTCAATGCACTGCCCATCAAAATCCCAACACAATATTTTTTGGAACTTGTAAGAATAAAACTCAATTTCATCTGAAATAGCAGGAAAGCCAGGATTGCCAAAACAATTTTGCTCAACAAAAGAACATCAAGAGGCATCACCATCCCTGATTTCAAGTTATACTATAGAGCTACAGTAATAAAAACAGCCTGGTACTGGTATTTTTTTTATTTAAACCTTACTTATTGTTGTTCTTTGAAAATTCCAAAGCTCCAGTAATGCTGAGAACTCATATGGAAAGGATTTCTGTTAGGAAGCATATCCAAATCACCATCCACCATTTCTTAGTTCCATACACCAAGGCTGTTCCATGCATGCATGGGTCCTGCCTGGACCCTTTTCAAACTTTTCCCAACTAAAATAAATAGTCCCTTTTGGTTAGAGTAAAAAAATCATCTTTCTTATACCGTATCCCACTTTATTTCAAAGAATAGAATAAATTTATAGTACATAATTATATGTTCATGTTATAACATAATAACAAATAAATTATCGCATGACAGAATTCTAGAATATTATGATAAAACTGATCATCTAGCTTTTAAAAAGAATGATTGAAAGTGTTTTTAAAAGAATAATGAGTCTTTTATTTTTAAAAAGTAGTAGACAAAAAGGCACCCTCAATTACTTGAAAAGTATATGTTCCAGTAGTGTTTGCAGGAAAAAAGGATGCATTCCTATCTCAAAAATAATAAAATTAAAGATACTATAAAAAGAACATTTTGACCTGTGTGAATTTCCACAAACACAATTATTATTTTTTCCAGTGTGAAAAGATATAAATCCATCCTTCTTGATATTACAGATATTGGAAATAAATTATCCATTGAAATAATATTATTTATTAGTAGACCAAGACTTGTCCAATTTTATAGAACATTAAAGGTTAGTTTCTGAGTTTCTCACAGAAAGAATAAACTAGCCAATAATTTATTGAACTGCTTAAAAAAATATAAAGAAGGTATAACATTGTAGTTACAAATGTATTCAATGTACTGTTAAATAGTTTTTGACTAATTTGTTTCTATAATATATTAAATTTTCCTTATAATTTTCTCAAATATTGCTGTTGACATGTGATTGATACTTGAAGATTCTTTGATGTACTAATATTAAAAGGAAAGTAAATAGTTATTTTTTGTTTTTCAATTACTAGGGTTTTGGGGGAGTTATAAATAGCATTAAGTTTTAACTGAGTGGTAAGAATACAAAATTACATTAGTTAAAATAAACTTAATTTTATGACATTTAAAACATGACAAATGCAATGTAGCATATTTGCATGTGAGGTATATATCAAAAAATGATGGATGAGCCTACAGTGTTCATATCAGTTTGCCATATGTAAATGGACTGTCTAGCTATCTCACACCATTTTTTTGATTAAAAAAATAAGGGTTTAATATGGATCATGGATTTAGAGATTTTTAGTCCATGGTCCCTTGACTCTGTAGCTCTTTTTTTTTTCCTTCTTTATTTTGTATTTATCAAATAAAATAGTAAAAAGAATTTAAAATGCGGAAGAGTTAACAGTAACTATTCCTTGTTGTAGAAAGTTTTTTTGTCTCGTTTGGGGCCTGGAGGTTTGGAACCTGGTCCGTGGCAGCTTTTGTCCCCCAAAGAAATGAATTAGACACTTATATACTTTATATTGTTTGGCCCATATTTTAAGCACATTATTAGCTAGCTCTTTTATCTTAATTTAACTCATTTTTATTCATTTTCTCACCACGTGGCTCAGCCTGTGGCTCATCTGTACCTCTACATGTTTTTCCTTCAGGGTCAGATGGCAACTGACTAACTCCACCGTTCTCCTACCTGCCTGCCTCTGATTCTCCACTCACTTCTACAGTGCTGTGCATAGGCCAAACCAGTCTTTTATTTACAGCATTCAGAGAGCATTTCTACCACATCTCTTTTTTTGTTTAATTAAAAAGAAAGATTTTAATTTTTAAATAGCAAAATTATAACAGAACAGCTCTCAAACAGGAATTATAGTCACAATATCTAGTCTATTTGTATTTATAAAATTAAAGGGAATATTTTATTATCTATCTTATTATTGTGAGTCTAAAGATTTATATTTAATATATTTTTTAAACTAAAAAGAACTATATCTATAATTATTAAACTTTTAACCACATCAAAGACTACAGAAGGATATAATATTATCTAAATAAACAGGAAGTGTAAGCAACTTTTAAAGTCTAGAAAAGGACAGAGATGACACTTGTTTGTCTGGAAAGTTACTTAAAGTTTTTTTGTAATGTTGGGACATTTATCTTTAGTTTATATGGCACAAAGTCTCTGGCATATTTTTTAGTGATGTAGAAAATTTGTCATAGTTTATCAGTCGCTTTTTTTGTGTCTCGAAGGATGTCTGGCAATGTTTTTTGCAAAGCAGGAACCTGAAGGACCATCTTGGTTTGTTTTGTCAACATTTAGAGGTCACTTTTTTATGGAACTTGTATGTTTAGTTTATATAGCATATTATCAAGCAGTTAATATTAGAACAGTCTTTTGTTTAGTGGTTAACTGTTGTCACAAAGTAAATTTTATATGAAGTTTTTTTAATGTCTATCATTTTTTGAAATATATTGGTGTTATCAGGAGCAGACCTGTCTCACTGTTTAGAAAAGTTTAAGTTTTTAAAATAATTTAAATGTCATATTTTGTATGTCTTTGAAGTGTTTGAAGACTATCTATTTAATTGAAATATATCTTTGTATATTTATAAAAACTTAACTAACATAACTATAAGTTTGGTTATCACAGATGACCATTAATTTGTATTTTTCAATTATACATTACAATTTTAAATGAGTTATATCAGCATTATATCTTAATTAAGAGTAGAAAAATATATATAGCATAACAAAATTGACTTTAAGGGGTCAAATGGAGCTGACTAACTCCACCCTTCTCCTACCTGCCTGCCTCTAATTCTCCACCCACTTCTATGATGCTGTGCATAGGCCAAACCAGTCTTTTATTTACAGCATACAGAGAGTATTTCCACCACAGTCCCAAAATAGGACTTCCCTTATAATAAAATGAACAACCACGCTAAGTGTCATCACAGAACTTTCACCCAACAATGAATGGAGGCAGAAGCAGAGATCCCTAGCTGACCACCTGGCCCAAGCTCCCCGTCCAGGTGCAGAGAAGAGGAGAAGAGTATGTATGTGCAAGAGGGATCAGGATTATGAGTAGGAGGAGTCCCACAGAGAAGGCTGGCTGGAGTTCTAGGGAGCTCACTGAACCAAGAACAGCTACTGGGGAACCATTAGGACAAGGAGCTAGGCCTTCCAAGGGTTGGCAACTGTTGAGTATGGGCAGTATGTGGAGCCACAAGGGAAGGGATCAGACTGTTTTCCTGTTCATGGGAGCCTATTTCCTACAGAGGAGTGCCTAGCTCAGTCTTGATATTGGGATGAGGGAATTGGACCTGCCTGGAGTAGACGGACTGAGTAGACCTTGGTTGGGACATCTTGCCCTTTTTGGGGAGGGGATGAGGGATGGGGAAGGGGGAGGCTGAAGGTGGATGTGAGGGATTAGGAGGAGGGAAAGAAAGGTGAGCAGGGGATACATGGCAAAAAAAAGACCGTTTTTAAAAAATAAAATAAATGCTTAAAAAAGATGTGCTTTAAATGACGTCCTTGTCTACAAGCACATTCTTAACCAATTATGGCTCTTTAAAAACTTTGCTCTCAGGATTTTCTTTAAAAGGGGCTATTCTTTTGTATCATGAGATCTGTAAACTTGATTCTTCTATGGTCTTTTTACTTTTTTTTAGTGAAAGATAAGATCCACACTCTACTTAGATTTATCTATTCCTAGTAAGAAATGAAGCCCAAGCCATGTCCCAGGTCCTCTAAAATTACTGCTTCCCAAACATTCTTCAGCATCCCTCAGGAACTCAGACTCAAGAAATCCCTCATTGCTCATGTATCTTTTAAAGTTATACTCACCCAGTGAGTCCTAACTACAGAAATTAAATTAGTTTGGATTTTTTTGTCTTTGCTATACTTCCATTGTCTCAATAGATAAAATACTTTTAAACCTCCCTCCACCTGAACACTTGGCTGAGGACAAAGACAGATGAGTGGACATTTTTATAACTTTTTTCCTATGATTCATACATTTTCAAGAAAACTTGCTATGTGGAAACCTATATCATGATTTTGTGATATGAAGTACAATAAGAGACTGTCAAAAGAAGATAAAACAAATTATATGGACATAGAGTTCATAGAACTTAGAGATGAGTCTGCAGAGGGCCAGTTACCTGTGCTAAATTCAAATATTGACCCAAAGTTGAAGAGGACCAGGTCTTCCAGAAAAAGGTGAGTGGAAACTACCTACCACCGGTGTGACCATATGGAGGGTGTCATATTGGGTTCTTTAGAAAGACTCCCTTTATTACTATTTTGATAATTTGGTTGTTGGTAAAAGTTGCAATTAAAAATGGATTATCCATAATGTTCATGGTCTCATGGACAGTGTTTTCATCATGCTTCTAAAAATGATAAACTCACAGGATGTCTCAGATCAATGTACTGATTGCCTTTCTAAAGAAATGCAGATAGATTTTGTTTAGCTGAACCTGAATCAGTACTTTTTTGCTTGGGTTCTCCATACAAATGCACATCTGCTTCCATTATAACTATTGATTTCTTAAGGAACAAATAATATAACTGATAATAATTTCACTGATTCTTCTCTAAAGGGGCATGGAAATTAAGCACTTGATCAATGCAGCAGGTTCTTTTTTTAAGACTTTAACTGTGACAGGTGCTAAAAATCCTCTTTGCCTATGAAACCACAGTGTGGTCATTGCAATGTGCTGATAGCTTAGTTCAACAGTGACCTTTGCTCCAGTCTAAATTATAGACCTTTATCTTTTTTATGTAAAGCTGTCATCTGAAAATTTCTGAAGCAATTTGATTTCAGATTATGTCAATTTTTTCTGTTTCCCCCTAACATTTACAGGTACATTTAAATTGATATTGTTATTTATTCTTAAACCTGACTTTTAAATGCAACATATAGCTCTAGGAAAAATTCCATAGATATAATCTTAATGCTAGATCCTATTAGTTGATGAAATTATATTAAAATAGAAGACTAGAAACACAGCTCGAGTGAAGAGTACTTCTTGCTCTTCTTAAGGACCTGAGTTTGTTTCCTAGCACCAAACAGCCAGTTCACAATCACCTATATTTTCAGCTCCAGGAGATGTGCCATCCTCATCTGTACTCCAAAGGCCCAGACACTCAAACAGAAAACCAACAGATACACACACTTTAAATAGTAGTAAGCTCACTTTTCTAAAAAATAAAACCATAGTTTGGTCAGCATACAAGTATCCACTAGTGGTAATGCATACTCCAATACAGACATAAACACACACACACACACACACACACACGCACACGCACACGCACACACACACACACATACACACACAATCTTTAAAAACTAAAAAAGAAAAAGAAATTCTCAAATATAGAGAATACTCCACAAAGCAGTGGTATCATTAGATCAAAAGCTGCCAATTATATGCTAGAAACAAAACCCAGGCTATTTAAGTGTTAAGTGAATTCCTCCCCTTGCTTCACTGACCATCATAAGTAACTGTTGCACTTTAGTAACTAAAAAGACATGGAATAAATGTGCATCCCCACTCAACCATGTCATGCTCACTACATATATGTGTATATATGTATATATTCATAAATATATGCATACATACATTTATACACATATATGTACATATATGTAGGAATAGAGCATTCTTCTCCAGGTGCACATTTTCCCTTCTTTGACTTCCTGCCTCCACCAGACCTAAACAGAGCCCAGCTTAGGAGACTCAGAAAACATTCAGCTTTAGTGTTTCCTCTTTGCTGTCTTATAAACTTTCAATTGCCTACACTCAAAAAGGCAAGTCAATTGCAAATAGAATTGTTTTCATTATAAGTCAATAAATATGCAAACATATAATTTAAAATAAGACACAGAAGCAGGATGCCAATAAATATTTTGCAATTAATCTTTCATTTTGTTTTAATTCTTATCAATATCCTAGGAAAGTGTGAGTGATAACTGGAAGGTGAAAGAACTTCCATGTGTTTGTGTCTGGCTGTTTCTTCCCTTCAGAAATCATCTTTACCTCTTTGTCTTTTCCTTTGAAGGTGCAGGAAAGCAGGGTAAGGCATTGGAATCAAACAAGCTTATGTTCAGCCTTTAATCACATTTTTTATAAAAAAAATCAATACACCTTTTTAGAATTTTAGTTCAGTGGATGAAATTCAGAGATCAAAGGGTCCAGAACCTCCCTACAATAGAAAATTTGCTTCAGAAACAAGTCCATGTGAAATTCATTCCCGCCCTCTGGTGGCCACTTGGCAGCATGACATCACCTTCCTTGCAAAGAATTTTGTTGAATCCTTAACTTTCTATAACTAGTCATTTGTAAGAAATCTAGAATATATTCTTTTGTAACAAAACATATTTTAGAAGTTTATAAACAATTTGCATTGATGAAAATATAAACATAATGATGCGAGTGTTATTAAATTTGATATGTATGTCAGAGACTACAACTATTATTATTTCTTTTAGCAAACCATAGGACAAAAACACTAGTCTGTCAGTGGCCATTTCAAAAGATAAAATGGGTGAAGCTGACATGGTGAGACAGAAATTCTTCTTTTCTAATTCCAACCCAGCCAAGCAGAAGGTCATGTAAACACCCCTAAAGCACTCAGACAGAAGGGCACAAAAATTGCACACTTCACATGCTATGGTATGAAGGACACAAGGGCAAGTTTTAACCAGACCTGAGGCTTCATGTGGCCTCATTCTTCTCATACTGGCAGTGAGAACTGGAGACTGACAATACTGAGAATGAAATAGCTATTACCTTGAGAGAACACAAGCAACAGAGCACAATGGGGCAAAAATCTCAGGACATGTTCAATGACTGACCAGCACCAACATTGTGAATAGGTTAACAAGGCATTTAGTACTCACAGGTAGACAGTAAACATTGATGTACATATGTAAGTGATGGTAAATTTTAAGCATTTTTGTCTGATCTCTATGAATCTTCCTCTGAGCAATGACACATTTGAATCAAAACAACACTTTCAAATTGGGCCATGATAGCATCTTTGGTAATATTTTTCTAACCTAAGATAAGTATTCAATGTTATTTGAAGTAATGCTCACCACTGTATATCACATAGAGAGGTAAGTCACTCTCAGGGTTGAGCCATGGCCATACCTCCAAATCAACTTTAAGGAATAGCTAAAACCTGATGTTCTGATGTTCCCTATGCTATGTGATTCTCATTACTTCTCATCTGTGGGAAACCATTTCATGTAAGCTCTGTATTTGGGTACCCAAACCACTCCTAGCTACCTCAAAAATAACTCTGTTGATATTCCCTAGCATGATGCACAAGTATATAGTGTAATTAATGTCTACTAAATGAAGTAGGAAAGTGCTTACATATTACATGCATGTTTATGATCTCCCCATATATTCATTGAAAAATGGAGACCAGATAGAACACAAACTGAGAGGATTTTGTGAGATTTGATTTAAATATACACATCCTTAAACATTTGCACCACATATCTGACTTATACAGCTAAGGTCTAGTTTCCAGATTTATTGGAGGCATGCTGGAAAAGTACGTATAACTCAACTGCTTTTCTGCTAATGGCTCTAAGGAGAAGCACTATTCCTGAGGTAAATTCTGGTCTGTTAGAGTCCTAAAAGGTTTGAAAATGCAGTTGCAATATTATAGACTATGTTTCCTCCTAGAACAACTAGAGGCAACACCTGCTGGTATGTGTAGGTCAGGTGCTTTGATTCCTCAAATTGATCCCACATCACACCAGATAATCTTCACCCAAGATTATAACCTCTACATAATCCCTGAACACTATTTATCTTCTGAAGCTTGCTATGAAAGGCAGATTTTCTATCAGCAGCTGTATTGACAGTTCAGTAAAGTTTGAACTTTTATTAATTGATAGTTTCTCTATTCTAAGCTTTTCAGCCTGAGAGCCTTAGAAATCATGAGATTTCTACTCATCACACTTTAACCTCACTTCTGTTGTCTCCACTCCCAGCAGACACTTCTGCATCTTTTTGGTTGGATAGCCATTCTGCATCAAAGGAAAGCAGAGACAAAGACTTGAGTCAAAGAAAAAATTTGCAGAAAGTGAACAAAGAGAGAAAAAACACAGAGATGTTCTTGTCAGCTTTATCAAGGTCTCTTCATTGCTCTCAATGGAAACATCTTCCATGATATCTTAGGATTCACATAAAATTATCTATATTATCTCACAACTCATTTTAACAAATGGCAGACTCACACTGTGTTTTTGAGTTTACTTATTAAAGTTATATTCCATTTGCAATAAGTAGAAAGAAACAGTTTAAAAAGCATATTGAGTGCTGAAAGACGGTTTAGTAGGTACAGGTGCTTCTGGATAACATATGGGCATGAGTTCTAACCCTTCAACCCACATGGTAGAAGAACAGAACTGTGTCATCGAAGTTGCTCTCTGACTCCACATGGTTAGCACTGAATGCATATGCCTACCTTTTACCCTGACACATTAAACAAATGTTATTAAACAGTGTATTGAAGGATTTCAGCATTCCTTCCTCTTAGAACAGAAACACTAGCTATGTACGTGGACAAAAACTTTGAAGACATTAAAAAAGGAAGCAAAATATCTAGCAACCTAAAGACATAAGGAACACTACAAGAAGAGATTCTGTAATTTTCCTTATGTCCTACCCTGTGTCCCAGACAAGGCATTACAGAAACCTGCATCACAGAAGGGTCAATTGATACAAGAATATTTAGTTCCTAGAAGAGTCTAATTCTCCTAATTAAAATGACAGAGAAAAGTGGCCTAATAACATAATCCTTTTTATCTGTATCTAACATATTCACTTCAACCAAACATCAATGGGAAAACATACTTTGTCTCTTGAGTACTGGGGAGTGAGGAACGGATATATTTCCCACTGGGCCATGACCAGTACTCCAAGTTCTTTATTAAACGGCTTTGGTTTCTGAAGAGTTAGATGCCTGTCATTTCATTTCCATGGAAACAAGATGTTCTGATTCTAGTAAGGTGGAAGCAATGTATGCCAAGAATGAGCTCAGCCTCATTCCCACCCATTGTCAATGAGCCAGGAGCAGAGTAAAGTGAAGCTAAAGTATTGACAACTTCAGGACTCTCTCACACCTGTGGTTTGGCTTTTCCTCTTCTCATTCAGCACCAAGGAAGGATGAGACACCCAGGACTGGGCTCTTCATCCATTACTGTCCTGGTAATAAGAGTCAGACATGCCTGTATGTATTAACAACCCATTCTATGACAATGACTATGTACTGGTCATGGCTATATCTGAGAAGGGAATATGTCATAGGTGGTGCTGAGTAAAAATCTCATTTACCCATAGTAGAAACAGTAGGAATTAGGGATCCACATATGCTTTATGCCACCACTATATTCCATCTGGAAGCCAGGTATGAACACAAAACTCCAGCTGCCCCCTCAAATAAGCCACACCCAAATAGTAGAAAAAAATCATATCGAATCTAGACTCCTGTAGCACAATGTTCTATATTCCCTGAAGACAATAAAAATCCACATATCATATTAAGAACCAGAAAATCCACAATATAAATGACATATAAACAAAATATGATAACACCAAGATGGTAACCACATGACAATTGTCTCAAAAGATTTTAAAATATTCATCAAAGTCTGCTACAAACAGAGGCAAATTTTATAAAAACAAATGGAAAACTAGAATACTTTTGCAAAGATGTCAAAGTCATCAGAGTAGCACTAAATGAAAGTTGAAAATTAGAAACTATAGTTGCAATAAAAATCTCAGCATAGTTTTTACAGTAAAGTGCAATATGGAATCTGGCCAATAACTTTTTTGAGATCAAGACCAATTCCTTATTCTGAACATTCCATAAAAGAATTGTAAGAGGTCTCCTTTATGTTCTGTAAGATGTCTATCCTGTTGTTCTTAACTGTATAAAGAATTTTCATTTTTATTCACTGTAGAGGTAAAGAAAGAGAGAGAGAGAGAGAGAGAGAGAGAGAGAGAGATACTGAAGGCTGGATATCTTGAGACTTGAGAGCCATTAGTTGGAAATGAAGACATATTTTGCATTCTTCCTTTCAAAAACAAAAGAAACCTTTTTGCAAAAACATGCTTTACCTATCTAAATATTCCTCCCTGACTGAATCTGCATGTGTACTTACAGCATCTGGCATGTATTTAGTGAGATTATACCACACAAAGCGTTTTCACTTATGCAAAAGAATTGAAAATATGGGTGAACAAAGTTAGCATGGAACAAGTTAAATTATTCCAGTCAGCTCTAAGACCTGTGCGTGTGTTATGGAAAAGACTGCAGCCTGCAGCTAATCTTATCTAATTTAGAGATCACCTGCTGCCAGAGCATTGAAAGAAGATCTGAAGACGTAATGATGTCAGAAGATAAACTTTCCGAACCACCAAGCTCAACAGAGGAACAAGGGAAGCCTGAGGGAAGGAGTGCAGCCTTAGCTAACTTCTCCGACACCCCTGTTCCTGTCCCTGCCCCTACCTCCCCCTCCTCCTCTCCCTCTCTAGTCTTTTTCTTTGTATAATGGGTTTATCTGTCCATTAAACAGATCAGTTCTCTCTGTGATGCTTCAACTACTGATCCACCCTTTATTGACTTCTTCTGTTCCGTGAAATGGAAGACATAGAAATCTCTAAATTAGCTCAGCCCTCTTGCTGTTATTTTCTTTTGCTTTTACTTTTTTTTATTCACTCCATCTTACACTTTTAAAAGCTTTATGAAAAAGGAAATAGTTTCCATGAGAAGATACTGTAAAGAGAAGATGACACTAACAAGCTCCTTCAATGACAGCAGTGACTCTTAGCACATCAATGACAAATGGGAAGGATGCCCCACTTAATGGAATCTCATAGCACATTTGCCAAAAATACAGACAGAAACACACACGAGCGCGCGCGTGCACATACACACACACACACACACACACACACTCTTATAAGAACCATTTTTGATTAACAGTTTTATAGAATCATGAGCCTGGTATGGAGATAAGACCTTCATCCATCAACTGGGTCCTCCAATCAGGACAGAGTAATGTCAAACATTTCAGTTATTGCTTCTTCTTTGACATTCAGTAAAGATGACAGGAATGCCCCAGTTTCTGCAAACATATTAAATAACTCTTGATTCCAAGAAGATTGTTTCTCCCCATAAAAGTTATTTATCCTTGAAATAGCTACTTCCTTTTCAAGAGGTAGAAGAAAGAGTATCAACAGGAAGGAGAGATTCCCTCAGGGTTAAATGTCAGGAATGATCACTAATTGGTTTCAAATCTGTATTTAGTACTACAGCCAAGAATTAATTGTAAAAGTCATCTCTGAACTCATTATTGCATACTTGTGACTTGCACAGCAGTCCCACTGCATGGAGGAAGGAGCCCCAGGTGATGGTACAAATTTCATGATCCTCACGCCCTAAGGCACCATGCCCCCCCCAGTCTGCTAATGCTGGCAAGAGGGACATAACTGTGCCCCCAAGAGAAGAAGGGTGACTTACTAATGGCCAGAATCAAGGAGACAGAGAAGTCAGTTACAAGCCTGTCAGGGTTTTGTTTGCTTATATTCATTCAAATATGTTAGACAAGGACTTTTATATGCTACTTCACAATCTAAAGTCTTAATATCCTGCCAGAATAACCAAAGGAAAAAAACTAAAACTTTACAGATAATTGTGGTGGGAATGTGTGTCTGTATGCTGTCAATATCATTTTGTAAATAGAGGAATTGTTTTGGCCTGTGGCGAGCACCAGAGACAGGTAAGAGGGTGGAGTCAGAAAGAATCCATTCACCCACCAAAGAAGAAAGATGTAAGGGACCCATGTGAGCTGGCCACCAGCCATGTGGCCAGATGGCTTCATGGACATGGGTTGAATCAAGATGAAAGAGCTAGCTAGCAATGTGTCTGATACATAGGCCGAATAGGATAAAATTAATACAAGCATTTGAGACATTTTGGAGGATGAAAAGCCATCTCAGACAGGTCAGACCTCTGGCCCATAAGGGATCAGAAAGTCCACACAACAGATAATTATTATACTTTTTCCCAACACACACTAGTCTGAATGCTTTAGTTTATTAGAATTGAGTAACATTGGTGTATAAAGTAATGAGTTTCACCATGAGGTCCTCATTACTGCTTACTTCTGTTGATCACTTCCCCCACTCCCCACCCCTGCACACCCTGCCTCCCTCTTCCTGTTGCCCCTTGAATCCTCTGTGTCAAATGTACACTGTTAGTGTTTCATCCAAACTGTAGTGGAACTCAGGCATTATTTGGGGAAGCTTAGAGGTATATCTCTGGAGTATTAGGACCCTGAGTGGGGTATGGCCAGACCACATTGAGACCCCAGGCACACTGACCTTCCTACCTGTTTTGTTCCTTTGTTCTCATGGAGTAGATTAGCAGCCCAGCTGGGACAGCTCCACTCTCCAAGAATTGTATTAAGGTTCAATTTGTATTGTGAGTGTTTGTATACCCCTCAATAAATATTAATCTTTTATATAATATATTGCAAGTAAATATTTCTGCACTATCTCATGACCATGTGGGTTTACTTTTGTGTGCTAGCCAGGCCATGAAACAGGCCAAAAATCACACTGGCAGGTCAGCTGGCCAGCTGCCTGTGCTTTCAGCTCAAGCTAAAAATTGCAACAGACTGTTTAAAAAGGCACCCATCAGCTTCTGCAGTTTGAGGGAAGTTTCAGCTCCAAGTTTGCTCTGGCCTATACCAGTGACCAAATGCCAGTCACATGGCTCAGGTCTTAGTGCTTATCAGTTCTTAGATAGATTAGAATTCAATCTTCAACTGTTTTCAAAGGGGATGTTTTCTATTTGGTAAGACAGGTTGGAATGGGTTTGAAATGTTTCCCACTTGCCTCCGACAAAGGAAGGCTGAAGCCATACATGGCTAACATAGCAATGAATCTGTGGAATCATGACCTTCTACAAAAATGGAATGCCCAGATTAAAATCTCTCTAGGCTCAGATATAAACCAGAGACTAAATTATGTTTCTGAAAACAATATTTTAAGGTACTATAAAAATAACCTTCACCAGCCTTTCAAGTTGTGAAAAAACATAGCTCAATAGCTGCTGATGCCATAAAGACACTCACAGTTCTACCTTTAAAATGGTTGACAGAAAAGCCAATTTAGGTTCAGCAGTGGTCCTTAATGAAAGAGAAAACTGCATGCCTTAGAACAGCTGGTACAGAAGTGGTTACATGTTCAGCATATTGAAGAATCAACCAGCCCATGAAATTCTCTTACATTTGTTGTCAAAAAGAGATCTGAAAAATAGAAAATAGTGATAGATCTAAGAGCAATAAATAAGATGATTCAACCAATGGGCTCTTTACAATCTGGTATTCCTTTGCCTTCCCTGTTACCTAAGGGATGGCCTATTATAGTTATTGATTTGAAGGACTGTTTCTTTACCATAACTCTACAAGAACAGACAAAAAATGCCTTATGGTGCCTACATTTAATAATTCATGTCCAGTAAAGAGATATCAATGGAGAGTCTCCCCCATAGGGAATGTTGAATGGTTCCACCTTATGCCAATATTTTGTACAACAGCCATTAGGACTGATATACAAACAATTTCCAAAATTTATCATTTACCATTATATGGATGGTATCTTATTGGCAGACCCAAATATAGATATATTAGAAAGAACGTTTGAGAAAGTAAAAATATTTTGCCTTTTTGGGGATTATAAATTGCCCCCAAATAATACAAAGAGGAGATTCTACTAATTATTTAGGATATAAAATAGATCTAAAGAAAATTAAACTCCAAATGGTGCAAATCAGAAGAGATAGATTGAAGACACTTAATAATTTTCAAAAATTGCTAGGAGATATTTCTCATATAAGACCCATTATTGTTATAGAAATATAAACTAGTTAATTTATTTAAAACCTTAGATGGTGATAAAGACTTAAATAGTCCCAAAGAATTTTCTAATAAAGCTGAGAAAGAATTACCTTTAGTGAAAAGGAAATTACAAGAAGCACAAATAAATCGTGCGGATCCAGACCTTGATTGCATTCTGGTTATTATACCCTCTAAGCATTCTCCTACAGGAGTCATAATGCAAAGAGAAAATATTATATTAGAATGGATATTTCTGTCACATAGGCCAAGTAAAAAGTTGAAAACATACATGGAAAAGATTTCTGATTTGATTTTTAAAGAATAATTAAGACTTTGTTAGTTGACAGGAAAGGACCCAGCAGAAATTGCTGTACCTTGAACCAAGGAAGAAATTGATTGATTATGAGCAGATTGTCAACCTTGACAAAAAAGCCTGCAGTAATTTTTGGCAGAGATCAGTATCAAATATTCCCAAAGGAAAAGAATTCAATTTATAAAGGAAACTAATTGGATTCATTCTTGTGTTGTACAGGATAAACCAATTTCACATTTTATACTGATGCAAACAAATCAGGAAAAGCAGGTTACAAGTCAGGAAATTTAAGTAAAGTAGCTCAAGTCCCCTATAATTCTGTCCAGAAGTAAGAAATTATATAATATTATTATGGTATTAATGAACTTTACATAACCTCTTAAATTAGTAAAGACTTTCAGTATGTAGAAAGAGTTATGTTACATATTGAAACTTCTGATTTTATTCCTGATGATACAGAACTAACCTCATTGTGCATAAAACTACATTTTATTATTAGAAATAGAATTCATCATATATATGTATATATGTAAAATGTATATCAGATCCTACACAGGTCTTCTCAATCCTCTAGCACAAGGTAATAATGAAATTTGTCAGTTATTAATAGGAAACATCCTGAAGGCCTCTGAATTTCATAAAATACATCATATTAATAGCAAAGGAATATAAAAAAAAGAGCGTTCCCATCACTTGGCATCAGGCCAAGGAAATTATACAGAATTGCCCTACTTGTTCTTTCTACAACCAACCATCTTTACCTGCTGGAAGTAATCCTAAGGTACTCAGAGAAATGAGATCTGGCAGATGCATGTGTTTCACTTTGCAGAATTTGGAAAGATGAGATATGTACATCATACCATCAACACTTACTCAGGAATGCAATGGGCAGTTGCGCTGAGCTCTGAAAAAGGTTGATGCTATAATTACACACCTTTTGGAAGTCATAGCCATAATGGGAATTCCTGTTCAAATTAAAACTGACAATGCTCTGGAATATATTTTCCAGAAAATGAAGCAGATTTTTGAATATTATAATATAAAGCATATTACAGATATACAATTATACAGGACAAGAAGTAGTGGAAAGATCTCATCACACCTTAAAAGAGGTGCTTCATAAACAGAAAGGAGAAACAAAAAAAACCAAGAAGAGATTGTATAGTGCTTTACTAATGTTGAATTTTCTTAATGCTGATGAAAAAGGAACAACAGCTACAGAGAGACATTGGGTAATAGAGGAAAAAAAAAAAAAAAAAAAAAAAAAAACCCAAAAAAAAAAAAAAAAAAAAAAAAAAAAAAAAAAAAAAAAAAAAAAAAAAACTCCCGAGATAAACCAACCTGACTACTCAAAAATGGAAGCTGAGATATGTGCTCTGCTGGGGTAGGGTTTTGCTTTTCTGTCCACAGGAGAAGAAAAATATCGGCCCAAATGAAAATAATAAAGAACCTATTTGAAAAGAGACCTCTCCTAAAGAGGAGAAATAATGGCTTATCCACCTATATGACAACTGGATATATGATTTAAAAAGCCTCACTTAACAAGGCTGGGACAGGGCTTTTTTAAATTTTTATTTATATATTTATTATTTTTCAACATGTACCCCATCAAACTCAGTTATCAGGCCTCTCAGATTTATACCCACTCTTATGATCTCCCCATATACAAAAATGCTCATCCATGCTGCTCATTTACCTACTGGAGCATAATTAAACTCCCTGTGGCCAGACCCTTAAAGAAAACAAGTCTTTCCTCACCCACACCCCTGTCAGAGGCCATCAATGAAGAAGTGAGGCACTGTGTCATTTAGCTATGCTCTAGCCTTGGGCTCTTGTATGCAATGTTTATTTCATCTTTATAGAATAATAGATATAATCATCTTTAAGAAATTGAAAGGATGCTGGACACTTAGATGCCTAAAGCTAAAAGGAGATCAATTATAAAAGGATTAAAAGCAGGTGAATATAAGACCAATTGGTACCAATATGTACTACAAGGTAAATTCTCAATTCTCACTGCTTAACATCTATAAATCTTTAAAAACATGTGGTCCTCATTTAAATAAAACTCAAGCTGGTTTTACAGTTGGAGAAAGTGTCTTTCTCCTTCTCTAAACCCAAGTACATTGGTAAAGAAAAATTTAAAAGATTCTGTCTCATATCAGAAGAACCACTGGTGTGAGACAGAAGCCTGCTAGGATAAATAGTGGCCATTATTATTATAATTTTATTTCTAATCCCATTTCTCTGTGTACTTATTCCTTCTTAACCTGAAAATCTTCTTTGCATACAATTTTCTCCTAAAAATGTAAACTCTTCATTTGATATTGATGATGCTTAAGTTTTCCATTATAAACAACATTTTTTTTTCTGCCAGCAATCTTTAAAGCATCCAGAAATAAAATGGAGCCCCACCACAATGATTCTACCTGGTCTGTGGAAAAGAAATGGTGTACACCACTCAATGATTGCTTTTGAAATATAGACTATTCGGAATGGTTGCAGGACAGCTGTCTATGATTATCCTTCATGTCATACCTTTAACAAGAATTCTAGTTGGCCTTATTCAGTACTCTGAGAATGGTTATAGAGGTTTATAGTCAGTCCTTTAGGACCTAACCACTGTCTTAGTTTTTACAGGAGATGCCACCACCCACAAGCCAGCCGGAAACAACCAAACAAAAAAACTATGCCCCTCTTCAAAAAAGTTTTGTCCTCTAAGGGCTATGGATAATTATCGTTTTGATAGGGTGGTTATAAGTTATATTTGGGTAGAGGGTGGAACAATAATATAGATTTAGCAATCCCTTTTAGAGAAATGAAAATAGATAGTACAAACACATTCAGATTATTGTATCTACCTGTAAATAATTATGAGGCAATTATGAGCCAAAGAAAATTTGTACTGGTATAGATGCTTGTATATTGATACAAATATGAAATTATTTTATATGCCTGATTAAGATAATTTGTATATGATATAATTTGAACCTATAATGTCATATTTTGCACATGCTTCTACCTGTTTAAAAAGTTTTGCACATTAATGCATATTAAGTATATTATTTTCATTCCTAATATGTAATTTCTATCTCTGTTTAATTATACTAGTCATAATATACAATTATGATAGTCTATATATATATATATATATTCTATTTCTGTTTAAGTTGTTTTGTATATCTCCACCTTCATACATAGCAAGGAAATGTCGGTGAGCTCTGGTCCACATACAGCTGAGAGCGAAAGGTACCGATTCAATGAACCTTCAGAAGTTGAGTGGTGACTACTAGAGCCTGAACCTAAAGTCAGTATTGTCCCAGTCACAAACTTCAGCTGGGCCTCAGAATCAAACTCTTGATAGCAGCTCTTTAAGAAATTCTGTTTTAAAGGTTCAGCTCATAGCCAGAAGACAAACAGATTCCCAAGAGACACATGTGAATGCATGCATATTGAAGCCAGCAGGTAAGAGAAAATTTGTTACACAGTAAAAAACAATCTAAACCAAGCATAGGGTATGTGTATGATCTATAATAAAATTCATTGAAGCTGTAATAATCAGATGAAAAAGGAAAACTGACAGCCACAAAAATATATAAAATTGAGATTGGCAAAAATATCCCTATTTATATTTTCACTGAAAATCAAAATGCTACTCTGAAAACATTTAGAATAAGCTGTATGTTTCAATGATTTTGACTGATTTAATCATTTTCAACATTATATAAAGCATATAGGGACCCAGATTACTCCTATGTAAACAGAGATAAATTATTGTCACCCAGTGGATATAAAACTGACTGCACTCTTTGAAACTATGATTTCTAACATTAAAGCCTATGACCTATCAACAGTGGAACATTTTGCATCAGTTAGCAATTAATTCCAGTGATTCTAGTTGTCTACTGAGCTGTCTGATGTTGTACTATCTTTTGAACTAGTTAAAATCATTTCTTTGTAAATATAATTGGCAAGTATTCATTATTTGAATAGTTCAACAATTAAAATTTATTTTAAGTGTACATGTAGGTGTGTGATGCATGATCCCTACACAAATTCTCTTAGAAGTCATTAATACTATAGTTTTGTTGAAAAATATAACAATAGCCAAATGAACTGCACAATAACTTGTTTCCCAGTCACTGAGCTAGTTGGTAGTTCAGTAACTACAATATTATTTTGAAAATGCATTTTGTTTAAGGTGCAGAAGCACTTATATCCTGGGGCACAGCATATAGATAGATTCAGGACTCCTAAGGGCAACATCTTATTTCTAAAGTGCATAAAGAGAGATGGAGTAGGGTGTTGGGAAAAGAAAATCAGCAGGATAGCTGAAAACACTGATATTAGAGCTACGTGGAATGATTGAGCAGTTATATGGAGAACATTAAGAAGAACCCATACAGAGAGTGAGTCCTGGACTTCAATAATTATTACCTATTAGTCATTTGCACTCTGGAAATGTTCACAAAACTATTAAGTAGATTGAACTATAATTATGGAGACAAGGGGTAAGATACTGTAATTTATGGAAATTGTTAATAATGATGGATATTAAAAAAACATTTATTTTAACAAAACACCCTTTGTTAGTATTGCTCATTCAGAAATTATTTTATTTCCAACATGAACAATTCCCTCTGTACTTTGTATAATTTCCATTATCATTCACATATAAAAAGAGCACAAAGTATCAGTGTATAACTACTCTATCTAAGCTCTCTGTTCTTCAGAATACAGGTATTTTTAACTATTGTGCTCCACAGAACTCAGCTGATCTATCACTCTTCTTTTGAGCAGGCCTCAGTTTAGCTCTCTGCATGTGATGAGGAGTGCCCATGTGTAGGAAGATGATATCAACATCATAGTTCTTTTTCTTCTGAAATCTGTTTTCTATTATTTTTCATTACAAATCATGTTATATTTACAGCACAGCCACTTTATTTTCATTTTGTCATCTGCTTCCTCTCCTAAGATCCACATGTTCTGTTCAACTCTCATACCCATTCTTCATGGAACTCAAAGCTGCATGTGAAAGAAGCAACCTAGTATTGCTGACTAGCATAGGATGCCAATGGTTCCGGCTGATGTTTAACAATGCACGTACAGGTTTTGAGTGAAATTTCCCAGTCATTAAGGACTATGTGGAAGAGAAACACCTCTTCAGCTTCACATATTTGAATAGTTGGTCCTCAGCTAGAAGCACAGTTGGAAGGTTGTAACATTTAGGAGGTGCAGAATCACTGTTGAAGTGAGTCACTGTATATAGACCATGAGGATTGATAGCTCAGTCAGACTTTATGTTCACTCATTGCTTCCTGAGTGGAACTGCAAACATCAGCCAGCCTCCTGCTCCTATCTTCATGTCTTTGCTGCCACATCTTCCTCACCAAGATGGGTTGTCTTCTCCTTTAACTGAAGCCAAAATAAACACCCTTTCCTTTAAGTTTCCTTTTCAATCCATTTTATTTCAGCAACAAGAAATTAACTAAGGTAGATATGTCACACTTTCAGAAGTAGTTTACTTTGCATAGAGATATTACACTGCATCAATATCTGACATGATGTATTTATATTGTACTGTATAGACATCTTACCATGCATTAATAACTTGAACATTGTAGACTGTTCAAGTGTAGACACAGGAGTGTCACTCTGTAGATACACAAGGTCAATGTATTTTAAGAACTGATAGCTATATCATTACTAATATTTTGTGATTACACAATTTTCATTTTAAAAATTCAGAATATAGTATCTGCTTGCATCATCACAGTTAGGCTACTACAAAGAAACTTTATCTACATCTAAGTATGTTAAATAATATGAGAATGTGTCAATGTGAGGTTTTTGTTGGTGTTGTTTAAGGACAGGATGGCTGACATCATGTAAAAAGAAAAACACCTGCATTCCCATGTGTAGTGTAATTTGCCACTGCCCTGCTTATACTTACACAATTGATACTATATGCCCATGTGGCACCCAGGATGCACCACCTTAGGAGTTATCCCAAGTGTCTTTTTGTTAAACAGAATTTGGGACCCAGCCGTGATGGAGCTTCTGAAGTTTATGATACTTTTCAATCTCCTGGAATTATTCCACCACAGCTGTTCCAATCATGTAGAGAAGGTCTTATGCTGTTCACTCTGTCTTTAAGCCGGCTCCATTGTTGGTCCTGCCTGCTGACTTGCCTTCCTTCTGCATCATTTATGTGAGCAGTCCCCAACTGACTTTGTAAGGGCTTTGCATTTAATGTTTAAATCACACCTAGGCTTCTCCTGAAACTGCCATTGTAATGCCACACATCTTCAGAACTGCTTCGTAACTGTTGTAACATGCTGTCTTGAAGTCTATGATGTAAACTCGAAGACCACAGGAAATACAGTGTATTATTTTACTGGAACTACAAGGTTACCTTATAATCAAACACGTTTCATTCTCCCCAGTAGATGTCTCTCTTATACTTCTTCAAGAATACACAAAGTACACCAGGCAATAATGTTTTTAAAAGCCCGGTTTTCTTCAGGTGGCTAGTAATGGATTCTGCTTCCTCAGCCCAATGTGTTTTTAGAAAAATCAATGTTAACTCTTATCAATATTTTTATATTGCTGAACATGAATTGAAACAACATTTAAGAATGAATCTGATAATTACAAACACTTCATGTTCTTTTGGTCATTATCATTGTTCACCACAATTGTATGTCTAGAAGGCAGAAGTCTCTATTTCCTTAGTAATTAAAAGGAAAAGGTTAAAATGATCAACTTGCAGAAATAAATACACCATGTGCTTCTTGATCTTAGTCCCTGCCTGAGGCTGTTGGCACCCAGTGTAACGTTGAGGCACACTGAACAGAAGGCATACTACACTCACTGTAAAAACACTGCTGAAGTTTCTGTCAATTGGGCGAATGTGTCTGAGAAGTGCCGTACATTGTTTTACTGAAACACATTGTTTTCCTTTTGTTCTCACTAAATGTTGATCTTGAGAATCAAAAATGGTTCAGGTTGTTCTTCCCCAAGGGCAGGCTCTTCCTAATTAAACAAACTGTAATTTTTTTTGACATTATCACTTAACAGCACAGGAAACAAACCTGATTGAAGTTTAGTGAACAAACTAGAGTCAAAAGACTATATCTAGCCCTAGGACACACACACCTCCATCTGTAGGGTACCCAGTCTGGGAAGCACATAACATGGAGTAGATCCCCAGCACTACAGAATCCATGCAGTGGCCCACACTATAATCTCAACACTCAGGAGGTCTAGATAAAAGGCATAGAAGTTTGAGGTCATCTTCACCTACATATGAAGTTAGTGGCCTGCCTGGAACGTACCAAACCATGTGTCAAGTAAACAAACAGAACAAAATCAAAGCTAAATTTAAAACTTCCATGTTTCATTCACGGAAAGTTAATTCTAGTTTTTGTTGCTCCATAGTCAAAGATTTTTAATTACAAAAAGGAATTCTGTCCACAAACTTTTTGAGTGACTGCCATATTCAAGTTTTCATAATAAGGTACCACAGGGTATTTGTCATTTACAGGTGGGCCCAGGGGTCAAATCATTTGTATGACTGACATTTAAATAGCTTAGCTGGGTTTTAGTAAGGCATTTCTACTGCTGAGTGTTTGAACTGATCTTTCTAGGATGCAGATGTGAAATGAGAAAACGGTAATCTCTTCCATCTCACAGAAAGGGGCTGAATCCTATAAGACACTTTCAACTGTAAAAGCATTGAAAGAGTAGCTGTGCTTTTCATGTGTCTTTCAAGTTAGATAAATAGAGTAGTATCTCTTTGAAAGGCTTCTTCAGCTGCCAAACTAGCCCTGAAATGCTTCTATAAACAGTGATAAAAGGGACAACAGGGAACCAAGGGGAGATGAATGCCTCTTGATAATGGAGGCTGAATCTTAATGTATAAACCCACATATCAAATTACTCTCTGTAAAACCAATGTGTCTCTAGTATAAGGTAACATTTCTGGGATCTATTACAATGTCTAAGTAGTCAAGTTACATTCACCTTTCTTTGGGAAGTGAGCTAACATTTTAATGGTTAGTAAATTACATGATTTTGCTATGAGTATTAAATAGCACGCAGTAAATTTTTATTATAGGAACAATAGCACAGCAAATGACCCATCAGTTGTGAAAACTGGACAGGACAATTTTCACTGGTGCTACAGTTACAGGAAGCTTTTCAAAAATATCTTGGTGGGAAAATTTCCATGTAACAATGGTAATAATAGTAAAGACAATAATGGCAATATCTTGCCCTACACATTATTGTTGTCATTCATACTTCTCTGCTGTTTTTTCAGTCATGTATTCCCTTCTGAGTATGAGAATCAGGAGGTAGACATGGGTAATAACTGCTTCTTTGCCCCAGGATTTCTCTTCAGTGTTGAACAATTCTATGAATTATACAAAGAGAATCCTAATTCTCACCCAGGCAACAGTCAATGCAGCCTTCATTTCTCTCACTTTAAGTGGAGACTGAGTTGGGAGCCACTAGAAGGAGGAGCTACCCATGTGCTGTCAGAGGACTGAGGATGATGCCAATTAAAAGAGAATGTAGAACACACTCATACCATGCCCATCACTTAAAAAGCCTAGAAATTGAGAAAAAATGTCCTATTTAACTAATAGCATCCAACTAACAGACCTAATACACCAGGATGATATAGCTATGAGAACTGAGTGATGAGGAATTTTTTAAAAAGTAAATGTTTTATGTGTTGGGAGGGGGAAAGGACCTTGAATAAGGATAGAAAGTGTGACTTCTTTGTTCATAATAATGAAAAAAATAAAAACACTTCTTAATAAAATGTGTATATATAATAAAAATTAAAGTTTATTTTCACTACTATGAGAATATTTTAAAAAGTAAAAGTAAATTTTAAGATGTTAAAAAAAGTAAATGTTTTAACATTGTAAGTGCCTTTGAGGATGGAAGTTCTCAGGAAAGGCACCAAAACTATAAACCATAACAAAGCTGATGTTTTAGGGTTTCATGATAAAACTAAAAAAACGGCATAGTAGGGAGGCCAAATGGAGAAACAGAAACTTCAAGAACCAGCAGGTAGAGAAGAGACAGATTTCAACAAATAACCAAGGAGCAGAAAAGTTGTAATGTCCATAATACAGATGAGTTCTCCAGTGTGTGAGCGGACTTAGAAGCTGGGTTTGGAAGGAGGATGTACCAGCTTTCTCCTGCTTGCCTCATGCCACCATTTTAGAAGTAAGCCTGTTTGTCTCAAGGTGTCCTCCTGGTAAAACTTCTTGGCAGGGTATGGATTCCTTTCCCAGAAGAAAAATAAAACACAAGAGAATCTAAGGGTAAACACATTGTGTCTTTGTGCACAACTAGACAGTAACTCAAGTTCCATGATATAAAAAAATCTGAGGAAGAGAAGCTGTGAGTGAAGCTAAGCTGTGGGAAGTTGAAGAATGAGGAGGAAGCTGCCTTGGCAACCTCTTCTTACTGCTCAACTTCCCCAGATGGTTTCTGCTGAACATCATCGGCCCCTCACCAAAGAGACATGGTTCACTGTTCTACCAGAGATCCCTAGTGGGGAACCCCAGCTGGCCACCCTAAAGGTTTTTTGTTTGCTTGTTTCGGCTGTCTGTGTTCAAGCCCCTGATTTGATGGTGTTGCTTTTCTGCAGTTATTTGTTCTTTTACTCACAAGCCACCCCTCAGGGAACATTCTGGTTCTTTCTGGGAAATCTCTCTATTATGACCACCAAGTGGATGACTTAAAAGGGCTTCTCCAGTTAACATCTGTTGAATAGTTTGAATGCTTGATTTGATGATGTTTTGTCAACTGCCTATCATCTCTATCATCCATCTATCTATCTATCTATCATCTATCTATCTATCTATCTATCTATCTATCTATCTATCATCTACTATCCATCATATACCTATATCTGTCAGGGCCTACCTGATGTTTCTCATGGTTTCTGGTATGAGAGGAGTGTTGGATTAAAAATATTAGAAATAGAAAAAATTAAGACAGAGACCAAAACACAGCATCAGGTAGGAACTGAGTGAATATTCAGCTGCTCCAGTTTTATTTCCTCTGGGCTTTTTATATCAAGCAAAAGGAAGGTGCAAGTACAGACAGGTGTAAACATTTCTTCAATTTTTAAATAATAGGACCTGATAACCCCACCATTGGCCAAAGCATCCAATTGTGCAGCCTTTCAGAGGTAAAACAAACTTGGATTCTCTGACTTTGAGTCAAAATGCAGACAAGCCACAAGCTGGCATCTTAATGGTTTCCCACATACATCTATCATCTGTCTATAAAGATTATCTACCTACTCATCATTTTTAATTTTGCTTGATGCATACTTAATAGACTCACTTATCACAGCCAAATATACATATCACTATATCATTTTATGAACTGCTTGAAAGAGTGGCTAATTATTACTAAAGATTTAGCAATGCACACTGTGCTGCTCCTAGGTTTGGAGAAGATAACTGAAAAGAATTAAAGAAGCTTAAGAAAATTAATATCTGATCTCTAAGCAAATTTGGAGAAACACAAGTCTAGAGATTCTACAAATCTTGCAAAGTAGATAAATGTAATAACAACTCTAATATCAGGAAGCTTAGCTACAAATTTTTTAGAGTTTAAGAGAAACAGCCAGACAAGAAAGCTGTCAATCTCACCAGCTAACAGAAATAAGAATATGGAGAAAAGGAAGAGAGAAACTGGTGTCTTTTGAGTTAATCTGGGGTGTTCAGGAATAAGGTCAGGAAGGAGACACACGGTGAGGATCAACTACATGCCAAGAATAGGGAGGTACCTTTGGACATAGACTGAGAAAGCCCAAGATCCCAGAGAAGGCATGTTTGGGTTATGGCCAGTGTCTGAAAAGAAAAATAAGAAGCTAAAGTACATTTCAGGATTTGGAGTGAATCTTAAAGTACAGAAGAATGCAAAATGCAAACCATTTATAAATTAATATATTTGCAACCGAATATCAATCTTAAGATCATGATATGATTATATATGTTATAGTCATCATTCTACAGGAAGTAATAATTGCTATTAATAATCAGTATTTGAAGAACTTGATTTTATTATTATTTGTGAGATTTATTTTTTTAAAAAAATTTACTAAATGAGGATTCTGTATCACAATCATCCAACTAATAAAGACTTGTGGGCATTTGGGATGTATAAACCTTAAGCAAATATTATGTAATATCAATTATGTTCGTGAACTGTTATTTGCTCTTTACATTTGTGAAGCATTGACTCTGAGAACAAGGCAATCTTCTCTGTCTCAGATCTGAGAATCTTTATATCAAGTGTCTTCTGACAATCCTTATACTTGTAAAGGCTGGCAATGAGTGACAAAAAAAGGGGTAGAAAATAGTTAAGGGTATTTAAAACATTTGCCCTTGAGAACAAGTAGAAGGTAAACTATTTCACTCTGTCATCATTATTATTTATCCCATGTGTCTTAGGATTTCTAATGCTGTGAAGAGACACCATGGCCGCAAAAACTTTTATAAATGGAAATATTTAATTGAGTGTGGCTTACCATTCCTAGGATTAGTCCATTATTATCATGGTAGGACGTTACAGCATGCAACAGACATGGTTCTGGAGAAGGAGCTGAGAGTCCTATATCTTGATCCACAGTCAATAGGAAGTGAGTTGAACTAGGCATAGCTGGTACAAAGAAGACCTCAAAGCCCACCCCCTCAGGGACACTCTTCAATAGGCCACACCTTCTAATACTGTCATTCTCTATGAGCTTATTGGTGGCTAATTACATTCAAACTACCACACTGTGGTGTAAAACTATCTGTGGTTGGTGAGAACCAGTCACCAGAAGCTTATTTTAATGAGACCTCTGGTCTGCTTAAAAATCTCTCAATTGGAAGCTACAGCATGGTTGTTTTAGGTCTTCTCCATTCATCTCTACAAGGAGACTGTTTTATTTTGTATATGCTATTTGTAATAGTTTGTTTTATTAGGAAGTGTCATTCAAAGTGAATTGTTGGGATATATCTGATCATACTATAAATCCTGAGTTAGCTTTTGCATTAATTAAATAAAATTAACCATGTGTTGAGAGGCTGAATTAGTAAGTAGTTGATAGAAAGTCATCATAGAGCATCAGAAGGCATGTGGAAGAGACAGGTGCACTGGAAGTAGGGAGAGATTTTAAAGGGCCTGGCTTTTTGTATTGTTTTGGTTAACATAAAGACAGGCTTTTGGGTTAAGGTGCAGCCACTATGTGGAAGATAAAACTACAGGAGATGTGTTGGTCCACCTGTGAGAAGCAAACGTGGGGTTGGAAAAAGACCAGGTGCTACAGAAACCTTCAGGAATTTACAGGATGTCCTGGCTAGGTCTCCAACCAACAGTGAAGGTGTTGCCTAGACTTGACTTCCACTATAATCAAATGATGGCACCCTAAGTGCCATCACAGAACTTACATCCAACGGTGAATATAGGTAGAGGCAGGAATACATGGCTGAGCACTGGGCTGAGTTCCTGGTCTAGCTGAGAGCAGGGGAGGAGAGTTTATATGAGGAAGGCAATAGGGACTAAGAGGAAAATTCTCACAGTAATGATTGGCTGAAGCTCTGGGGAGCTCACTGAATTAAGAACAGTCACTGGGAAATGTTCAAGAAAAGGAACTAGGTCCTCCAAGAATAGGCAGCTGTTCACTGATATGGGCAGTATTTGGAGCCTCAAGAGAAGGGATAAGACTATATTTCTGTGCACCAACTTGTACTTCGGAGCCTACTTCCACCAGAAGAACACCTAACCTAATTAGGAAGAGGAAATCGGACGTGCTTAGATTGGATGCTGAACTGATCCATCTCGGGACTTCTTGCCCTTTTGGGGGAGGGAATGAGGGGATGGGGAGGAGGGAGGTTGAAGGCTGACCAGGAGGGGTTGTGAAGGGGAAGGGAGAGGAAGCAAGGGGATGCATGGATTAAAAAAAGACTTTATAAATAAAATTAAAAATAATAATAATAAAAAACAAAACAAAACCAAAAAACCAGACCAACCAAAACAAACAAACAAAAAACAGAATTTCCAATTGTTGCCTCAATAGGCATCTCCAGGTGATTTCTATGGTTCTTAGAAGCATCCAATTTGATAATGTTACTTTTGCTAATTTTTTCAATTAGAACATTTTATAGACACTTCTACTGGGTGCTAAAAGCACATGACTTTATGATGTTTTCTCTGCTGCTTACTATTAGTTCTTCTGTATCTGCTTGCTACAAGCTTTTTTAATATACTTATTCATCTAAAACTGAAAGTATAATTAGTATAAATTATTCAGGTACCAGCTTATTTGTTGTATCACAACTAGTTTCTCAAATTCATAAGGCTCCCCCCCCAACCTTCAAGGAAACAAGAATTAGACTCTGCATTCACGATTACAATAAGGATACATTAATCTCATATAACAAAGGAGCAGTTGGTATCTATAAAATATAGTTATCAAAACATCATAAAACACAGTTCTTCCACCAAAAGACATGTACAAAGTATTCTTTACCTGTAATGCCAGAGATAATTATAACAAAGTTGTTTCAGTTGAAAAGCAAAACTCTGGAGAATTGGCATGCTGAAAATTAGTTTCCCAATTCATCTTTGTTTATTAGGTAACAAATAACTTAAAATTTAGCTGGTATTAGCTACAAAATAAAATGTAAAATAATAACTCAGATGTTCTTTCTGACAACAAATGAACCACAAGAACTCCAGTTAATGCTGTTGATATAAAATGTGAGAGGAATGTTTAGAAACTGCTCCTAACAGAAAGAGACACACTTCAAAATCTGTGTAAAATCTATCAACACCATGTGAAGCTACCAGAAGCCAACTGCTTCATGTAGATAAGACAAACACATAGGTCACACTGGAACCCGTCAATACAATTCATTTTTGTCAATAAAACCAGCAGCTTTATTCCTGTCTTTGAAGGAGCTGAGGGAATGGACAGTGGAGAGTAGAAGGAGAAGGATGGATTCAGACTTAAACTGATTTACTTATGCATTAAAAGGTATTTTACTGGAAACCAAACAATGCATTAATGCCTTTGGCAAATACTTTCAGTGTGAAGTATAAATTACCTCTTAGCACTGGAGGGATCGCGGATCATTTTATTTCTTAATTTTGCACCCAAGACAATCATGGAATTAATAGATTTTCTCATCACAGAAGTGTGTCAGCAACAGCAGGATAACAGATCCTGCCTTTATCTGAACAGAGTGTTTATCCATCTCCCTAAATTACTAGCATCTAAGAAAGAACCAGAGATATTTACTTATATGTGTAAGTACATACTTCCTTGAGTTGACAGACAATATTGGGTTGTGGATAAGTGTGGAACCTTTTGAGCAGGATAACTGACAGTGAGGAGACAGATGTGAGCTGATTTGGCCACAGAGACCCATTAAGTCACTAAGCACATAGCTCAGTTGCAAACAGATTATTCACAAGCTTTTGCTTTCCCCTGAGCAGTATGGCAAGAAAGCCAGAGGGATACAAGAGAGGAAGTGTTACTAAAATGTGAAGAGAAAAGCCTGGTTCCTTCTTTACCCTGAACACACAACAAAACTCTTAAGAATTGAAGTAAAGACTTCTTATGGACACTTGTTTGGTAGGAAAGTGAGTTCGCCATTTCCTATAATTCATAGGCCACCCCCAATTTTTACTGAATTTGTAATATATTTAGAAATCTAGTTCTATGTATATAATGCAGAAAGTGTAATCTTCTATGTATCTATTTACTATCCTATCGTTAGTCAATCTCACTGCTGATTAAAAAATGGATTAGAAAATGAAACAATGGAGAACAATATGAATAAGTATTATAGGAATACAAAGAGCAGTATTACTTCCTGGACACAAATCATTTCATCACTAATGTTTGGCTATCAGTGCTAAGGTTATGGGAACACAGAGCAGCTGCAAACTCACAGGTTCTGCACTTGCCATCCGCACTTGTGTATAAACTCACTCATGCATGCATATGAAGATCTAATTAGTTATCTTTAGTCGGGTAGATTCTTCCTTGATGATATATTTCTGAGTAGTGTAAAGTTGATTCTCATTAACCACATTCTTATCTAGCTTTGCTTCCACCGTCTCATTTTCTGTGAAATACTGTAATTCTATAATCTATTTTTTAAAAAAGCATTAAGAAAAGTGAAGTGGGATAACCTCCTGAGCGAGTTATCACAAACCCAGAAAGATAAGCAGGGGATGTACTCACTCATTAGTGGATTCTAAACAAACCAACAAGCAAACAAGAAAAAAAGCAAAGCATACCCAAGCTGCAAGCCACAACCACTGAAGAGCTTGGGATCAGAAACACCTTGGACTGACTGCTTGGATCCCACTCCCCCTAGAGGAACACCTGACTCAGTCTTGAGGTTGTGGGGAGAAAACTGGATCTGCCAGGAGTGGATGCTGAACTAAGCATTATTGGGACAGCTGGACCTTGGGACTGCCTGCTGCCTTCCTAGAGAGGGGACGGGGAGTTGTGGAGAAGAGAGTGATCTGATGTGGTAGGAGGGGGAAGGATATACAAGGATAGAAAGTGTGACTTCTTTGCTCATAATAATAAAATAAAAATAAATTAAAAAAAAAAAGAAATGGGGATTTTTACCCACAGCATTTGCCTTGGCACCACAGTCAAATTCCATCGACTACACACCTGTGCATCTTCTCGAATCCCTACCAGCCAGTTTTATTTTCTCTAGATCAGTATTATACTGTCATGGCTACTGTTGCTTTTGTGGTCTTCCTTTGTTCATAGCCTGACCTACAGGATGAGTCAGGGCATCTGGGCTCTCCATCTTGTGTCAGTGTTTCCCAGACTTGTTCTGACTGTTCTAATTCTTTGTCTTTTCATGTCCGCTTAAATCAGCTTATCAGTTTCTACAAAGCTGATGAACTTGAGATGATATTTAACTATATAACAACACTGAGTTTTTTAATTTATAAAAAAGCACATGCTGCGTTTTATTTAGGTTATCAGTTTAGTAATTTTTTTTGTTTATGAACCTTGCACATTTTGTCAGATTTGTCTTTTTGTTATATCTCTGGTGTTTTAAATTACATTGTTTCACATTCTATTTTTTTATGCTAATGTATAAAAATACCATTATCATTACATATTGACCTTATGTCCTAAAGCCGTGCTAATTTGTTAATTCTCAAAACAATTTGAGTAGTTTAAATTGAAGATTCTTGGGGTTTTAATATAAGAATGTGCCATCTGTGAATAAAAATGATTCTTTACTAGAACCTCTAGTACAAGGTAGAATAGGAGCAATAAGAAGGAACCAACATTTCAGGGTAAAAGCACTTAGACATTTACTACAAATCTAACATTACTGTAGAGATTGTGTGTGTGTGTGTGTGTGTGTGTGTGTTGATATATTCTATATTTAATAAAAGTAATCTGGAATATCAGAGGAAAAACAAAGAAAAGTGAAATGTTAACACTGAAACCCTAAATATCTAAGTACTAAACAG
This sequence comes from Sigmodon hispidus, assembly GCA_004025045.1. Taxonomy (NCBI): domain Eukaryota; kingdom Metazoa; phylum Chordata; class Mammalia; order Rodentia; family Cricetidae; genus Sigmodon; species Sigmodon hispidus. The sequence continues at coordinate 20,134 of PVIH01014278.1, read as the reverse complement.
AGTCCAATGTCCTCATCTCAGATGTACACTCCAGTTTCACCAGATCTATTTATTGGCAGTGTCTTTTTGCTTCCATGATTCCATTTTCTCAATGGGACAATACCACATGACTTTATTTTGTAACATTCAGCTGTGGACTTCAAAGCAGGAAGACACAGAGACGGTTGTTCTCAGTGTGCTCTAATTGTTCCCAGGTATCCAAACCCTTTCTGATCTAAAGTTCCTTAGAAGTGCTTTGCAGAGTTATCCCCTGGAACCATGGGTTCTGAAATCCTTCTCATGTGATTTCTCTTGATCCATACTTCCTTATCTTCTCATTGCCCACAGGTAGTGTATGCCTTAGTGTAGTAGCTAACACCTGTGCTGTAAATTTTAGTGTAGCTACAAAGACCTCCCAGTCTGATCTTTGCACACCATGACTGACAACAATAAGCAACACAAATAGTTCTTGCTTTGTTATTTTCATTGTTAACTTTGTAACTTTTCATGTGACCTCTGGTCTATGACCCTGCCTACTTGCAGAAATCTGTACTTCCTGACTATGCTTCACAGAAACAGCACACAGCAACATTCTCTATTATGATGTTTGAGGATGATTTGGTCCTGAAAATAAATCTGACACATGGACTTTTCATAGCAGTTTTATATTATGTTGAATAAATCCTAAAAAGTAATAATAACCAACTTCTTCAAAATAATTTTATAACCTATTTCAAGTTAATCTGATAAGGAACTAGAGGTTTGACAAAATCTAACATTTCAGTGAAATCACAGCTCAAAAGCAGTCAGCCACATTAAAAGAAAATATATTATTGGTTTCTTGAGAGCATTGATTTCCCCACGTATCTTCAAAATATCGAGTGATATATACTGACTGTATCAGGGTTATTATACTACTTTCAATAATGTACAAATTGATGATTTAATAGTTTTCATAGAAACACTTAGTCTGTAGAGATCTCACTGAGAAACCAAATTACTTAGAGACTAAATCAGCAATAAGAAATTGATAATTCAGGGAAAAATTGTGTTGATTCAAAATTTTAGCATACTTTTAATTTATAAATTAGAAATTACACTTTTGATTAATGGGTGATTTAATGTAATATTTTTGATTAGCAAAATTTAGAGATAATAATAAGCAAATATGTATGGAAATAATCACAACCTAATCTTTCGTCCTTACTGATCATTAGCATATGGATAGAATGATGATAGAAGATATATAAATAGGAAGTTAATACATGGTGAATAAATGGAAACATGATAGCAGATGATAAGTAGATAAAGATACATCCTAATATACAAAAGGTACAGTATAATTCCAGTGAAGTCTATAAAGAACAATATTGTGCATCACATTCTATATATAAATATACTACTATCCAGTTGAATGCTGATGTATCCTGGAGTCAATGCAAAGTTTTCCCATTTACATTGGAAGATGGTAGTTTGTTTAGTCTGCTAGCATCTAACATCAATGATATATAACAAGCTATAGCAAAAATGCTTAGCACTCATAACAGTCTCCAGACATTCCCAGTAACTACAAATAAAGATGCACAGAAGGACATCCAGGTGTATCACCTATGAAATAGAGAAATACAAAAAAAAAATGTCTATGTGAGCTGAACAGGACCACTCTATTTTAGGGTGTGTGTATTTGCTTTTAAGTACATTTGATGACAGTTGGTGAGTTTTTGATAGCTAAAGATAAAAGCTGAGCATGCACTACTTGACTGACATAACAATGTGTGTGTGTATCTACTATATGTGTGCTGATGCCCAAACCTACTAGCTTAGGGTGTCTGTAGACACATTGCAGAGTTTCAGAACTAAATTACATCATTTTATCAGCAAAGAAGCTTGTCATTTCACTTCCCAGTTTAAAATAATAAGTTCCTACCTATATGATGACACAAGACATAAAAATAGAGAGAAATAATCAGAAGGCAAATATTATTATCTTTTTAAACTTCTTGATGTTAAACATTTGAAATTTATAATGTGTAAAGTGTAACTATTTGGTATAGATTATAGACAACTTATATTTTATAATTTTGTTTGTTAATGTTTATTTTATTTTTATTCTCTCTTCCATAACTAAAATGGAAGCTAATAAAAAAGTTACCTGCATGTAAAAAGCATGTGTTCTAACAAGGAAGCCATAGAGTTAAGGCCTTCATCCAGAAAGGATGAATCCTAAACTTTGGTGACTTAACCCTAACTTTTTACTATCAATTACATATACCAATATTTATACTTATGCACATATTGCAAATTATATATGTTCATTTCACAGTGGTATGATTTTTATACCATCATTAATTTTTCTAATTTAATGTATCAATAACTGCTTCTAAAGTCAGTAAAATAACTATGTAAAATATTTTTACAACAATACTAAATTTTATTATATTGGGTTCATATTTCAATGCAGTTATTTAACTGAAATATTTCCTTGAAGCAGAAGAATTTTATTGTTTCTTGAGATGAATATACCTATTTTATTTATGTGTGTTTGTGTGTGTGTGTATAAATATCTGTTGTACTGTGTGCTGATGCCTCCAGAGTCCAGGGAAGGGTATAAGCTATGCTGCAACAGGACTTACAGATGGTTGTGAGCTGCCTAATGTGACTGCTGAGGATGAAATCAAGTCTTCTGGAAAAGCAGCAAGCCTCCTCTCTTAACTGAACCATTTCTCAATATTAATTTTTCATTAAAATATTTTTGTTTTCAAATGGTGTGTCTGTGTATGTATGATGCTCTGCTTGCTGTCACAATGGGATTTTGTTTTTGTATTGGTTTTGCTGGTTTTGCTTTGTATGTTGAGACAGGGGTGTCTTTCTACCAGCTTAAATGTATATACCTTATGTGAAAAGGAGGACTGACTGTAGACAGAAGAATCATTCTCTCCAAGTCCAGCTTGATGAACTGATGAGTGTGTTAAGATTATTCTAGGGCATGGATGACAGAAATGCAGCTAGCTGTATTTTAGATAGATAAATGATAGATAGATAGATAGATAGATAGATAGATAGATAGATAGATAATTACCCTTGAGTTTTTATCCTTGAAATGTTTGATTGCACGGATGTCTCTCTCTCTCTCTCTCTCTCTCTCTCTCTCTCTCTCTCTCTCTCTCTTTCTTTCTCTCTCTCTCTCTCTTTCTTTCTCTCTCTCTCCCTGTGTGTCTGGAAAAGATAGGGTGGGTCTGTATGTGCTAAGGGGTTTCTGGTAGAGTTTCTAGGTTTTATACAAGAAAGATATTAATGGACATTATTCTTTCCTATTACTTATCTTTCATTTTTTTCTCTCAACTTTCTCATCTTCATAAGATTTAAAACACACTATCAAATAGAATTAGAAAGTAGCTAACTTTTCCATGAAACTATTCTTTATTGACTATATCAATAGATGATGAACATTTAAATATCACAAGGTAAATGTGAATGTGTATCATAAAAACAAGCATGGCCAGGGCCTAATTAGTTATAGCAATGGCAGAAGTATATGGAAGATGCTCTTTCCTAAGATCTCATGAAATTCTTTAAAAATTTCTGTTTAATGAGAGGTGGATATATCTCAGATGTGACTGACTCAGTTTTCTTGGATATTTTGTAGAGGAGCTGATTATAAAGAATGAGAAAGCTTTAATGTTTCAATAACAACAAGAAGCCTATTCTGGTTGGAGACAGCATGTTAGCATGTGGGAAAGATTCTGTGGAATATTCAAACAAACAATTTTAGTTTCCTAGAACAGGACTTGAGTCCACAAGAATAAAGGCTTCTGAGGAAGTTGTTGTGAGGCTTAGAATCCCCTTGCCTTACTGTGATTATGGAGTAGCATGCTACTTCATGGTGTACCTGCCCCTACCTGGAGCAGCAAGCTTCTTTCTTGGAAACTTTTCATACAGTATATAAACAAAGAAACTTAAGGCTATAAATAGAGATTCAAAATTAAAATCTTGTTTTAATTTAAAAAACAAGCTCTAATTCTAAAAAGTAAGATTTTATTTCATTGTAAATAGAAAGTCATTAATAGCACCATCCAACAGTTCTAGAGTTGCATGGCACATCTTTGCTGTTTAAGAACAGTATATTTATTGCAACATTGATGCCTAAGTCAGATAAGGACTACATTGTTATAATTTCTGTTCAGGACCTCCCACAATGTAACATTTCAATGACTTTAATATCTTTTGAACATTCTCTTATACTTTAGAAGCTATTTCAGAATATTTTATCAGACCTTTGATGTTAAAACTTATATGCTAAAATGCTTTGTGATTTATATGTAATAATTTACACTAGTATTTACACCCCCATCCTTTTTTTTGGCTGGATAGTGGTGTCACACACCTTTAATTCCAGAACTTAGGGGCCAGAGGCAGGTAGATCTTTATGAGTTTCAGGCCAGCCCGGTTTATAGAGCAAGTTCCAAGACAGGCTCCAAAGCTATACAGGAAAACCTTGTCTCTAAAACCAAAACAAAACAAAAACAAACCTCTTATGTTTAAATTATTTGTATTTAATTTAATACAATTAAAATAATGTATTTTACTATTTTTATCCTAAAAATAATGTTTTTTGAAAATAAACAATGACTTAAAATTTAGTAGACAGTAGAAGTAGAAAGACTAACTTCGAATTTTCTTGGTGGTTTTAACACTAAGCAAAATCTGCTCCTGAGAACTAAGGAGGGATTTGCATTTAAATTTCCATAAGGAAGGTTTCTAAGAAGCCATGGGGAAGCATCATTGGATGAATGGAGCATAGAAATAGTCCACAAAAGAACAAGATACTTTCATTTCATGAAAACTAAGAAATTATTGACATTGTGGCATCTAAGAAGAAAAAAATGCATACCTCTTCAATTTGCTGTTTGAATGTGTTCAATAATGACAACTTTTTTTTAGTTTTCTAGTACTTAAATGATCTGCATTTTTATTAAGGGTACGTGGGGAGAATTTTGGACATGCTGAGGAAACTTAAGAGGCTGACTTTTTTTCCTCCAGTATTTTCATAACAAGTAAATTTATTAATTAACATGAGTAAAGCAGACCAAGAATACATGACTTTTTGATAAAACAATACTGCAGCCAGGACCTTTCTTGAACACTTGCAGAGCTACTTGGAAATCAGTAAGAAGTGTACTCAAAACAAGATTTGCATTCTGTGTTCTGGACTTTGCACACAGCCATTATGTCTCAGTTGTCAATTTCCTGGTTCTGTGACTCTAATCATGAGAGCTAATTTACCCTAATGAATTCAATATGACCATGTCCTCTTAAGGCTTCATGCCTAAATTCAAGTCGGAATTACTTATGAAAACAATTCCTTCTGCATTTCTCATTCAGCCAGCTTTACACTCATTAGCTAGAACTTGTTTATGCCATGCTCAGCTGGGAAAGTGACTGCTTTACCAGACATCTATATTGTGAAAACACACACACATATACACATGTATGAAATGAAATGGGAGCTCTGCTAAAAGTCATGGGACTCCAATGGCATTTGAAATGACATTTGATTTTATCACTTTTTAGCTTGATGAGTATAGTAGTGCATAGAAATGAGTTTATCATCCTGTTCTGAATATTAACAATACTCTGAATGATCCAGCTAGCCATTTCATAGAATTCATGTGCATGGAACATTCCTGACATACTGAATGCAATCCAAATAGACCTTAGGCTTTCAGCAAGGAATATAAAATAGCAGACTGTTTATAGACACTGTTGCATTAATTAGAGCCCATCTGGCTTCATGAAAGGGCTCCACACTGGGAAAGGATATGTTTCATCTGTTATGACAATATCAACACCTGAGGCTCCATGCTAGTGGATTTGATAATGAGGATGGTAAGGTGGCTGAGCACAAATTTCCTGTAGGCTCCACAAGCTTTTTCCCTACTGTGTCTAGAAAAATCATTAGAGCCTGCAACACAGTAAGGAGACCTATTTTTTTAGAGTCAGTATTTTCAATTAGATTTTGTTAGCAATAAATTAGATTCAGTTTTAGAACTGAAGTCATTTTTGCAGTTGTATTGGCATATATACTGCTTTTGTTGACAGTTCATTTTATAGATTGTGTGAAGCCTTCCTTAAGAAGCACTAATGTGACAATTGAAAGAATGAAAATATACCTGATGAGGTGTCATAGTGCTGTTATCTTGGTACTTGTGAGTCTAAGGTAAGAACATTCACGAGTTTCAGGTCAGTTGGTTATCAGACCAAGAAACAAAAAGGAGAAGAGAAGGCTGAGAGAAGATAAGCCTAACAGCCAGTAGAAGGAGAGGAGACAAATAAAGAGAACGAGGAGGAAGGAAGGAAGTAGCAGATGATGGAAAGCAGTAACTGAAAGGAGAAGAAAGAGAAAGAGGAACAGAAGGAAATGAGATTGCACGCCTGACCTAGGCAAAGACAATATTGAAGGAAAATTTCATTTTCAATCCCCAATTTCCATCCTATAAAGCTAGGCGTTTTCAGTGTGTGGCTCTCAGTTAACATTCAAAGAGCAGGTTCTCTCCTCTGTGCTAATAAAACCTTGACTGTTAGGGTTGGGTTTTAGCTTAGGGATTTAGCAAGTACAAGGTCCTAGGTTCCGTTCTCAGCTATGAAGGAAACAAGACCTTGGCCATACAGTCTTAAAATGCCAGTCTTTATGTTTTACTCATCATTTCATGTGGTCTCTTATAATTATAAAGCAAACAATTGTTATTCACTTCTAAACATTACCACTGAAGGCTGTGGAGGTAATGAGACATCAGTTAGGGTCTGAGGTCAAATGGAGGATTAGAATGTGCTCCTGAGTATGATCCTGGTGGAGATCAATTGTCTTGTTACTTAAGGTGACTCTATATTCTATATACAGCTTCTGTTTTCATGATTAGATTAACCATATTATTTTTAAATTATTTGCATATATTAAAGAATAAAACATGTACTATATTAAAATGAATTGATACTAATTGTACCTGTACAAAGTATTTGTAACAATAAATGTGATAACTTAGAAGGTAACAAGTTGATGTCTAGTGGAGAGAACTCTTTTTCTGTGTGAGAAAAGAGGCAAGAAGCCCATAGATGTAGAAATACATAGTTTTGGAAAATAAAATGATAATAGTATATATTACTTCTTAACAATGTAAACTAACAACATAAAATATTGTGAAATGTAAACATTGCCTTTTATAATTGCATTTAAATTCTAACAAAAGAATTTTATATCTCAAAAGATAGAGATTGCCAAAAAGAAAAATCAAGACTGAATAGAATTAGGAAAAAATTTGAAAAATGCAGCAAATATATGGGACAGAAAGACGAGGCCCTGTGAAAAGGTGATAGCCACTATTACTATAAAGACAAAAGAAATCAATCCAGTTTTAAAAGATATACTGTGAACACCGGGCAAAAGAGAAGCAAAAATAGCTAAAGGTAGAATGCCACTGCAACAGACAAAATTAAGTTGATGAAAGTATCTGGAGAAATAAGTTAATTTTAAGTATTAAGATCAAACTGTGGCACATCTACACAATAGAGTAAGAAAAAATTGCAGGCAAATGGATGGATTTGGAGAATAACCTCCTGAATGAGGTCTCACAAAGCCAGAAGGATAAGCAGGGGATGTACTCACTCATTAGTGATTTTTAAGCAAAAATATTCTTATTTCATTGACAGATAACAGGTGTGTAAAGTGATTTAAAACACACACACACGAGTTATATTTATAGCAACTAATAACCACAAAGTATAAGGAGATTAAGACAACAGAGTAAACTCTAATACAGCAGAAAGAATGTTGCTAGTTGATGAGATTTAAGATATCAAAGTATTGTTAGACACAGAGCTGGAGAAATAGCTAAGTAGATAAAATGCTTGCTGCACAAATACAAAGATTTGAGTTTTGATAACCAGGATCTCTAAAAAGAGTAGCATGTGGCACACACCACCGTAATCTCATTGCTGGGAAAAGAAAGACAGGACTTGTTGACTATTAAACCTAACCATTCTATGAACTGTGGATTAATTGAGACACCTTGTTTGAATAATGCTACAGGATAATATCCTGATAATAAAGTCTCTGGCCACTATACATGAGTCTACATACCCAAATACATATATAGGAGCATACATAAACAAATACATAAATATAAAAACACATCTTCAGGCACGTTAAAACTGATAGCATTGAGCAGATGCTTTCACAATAAATAAAAAAATTTTAAGGCAGAAAGAAATCCATGCCAGATAGAAGCAGGGAAATGGAAAAAAAGACAAACCAACAGTTTTAAGAAATATTAAGCATGTGCCAACTTAAGATTTACCATTCACTCAGGCTTTTATCCAAGAGAAAAAAATATTTGCATAAGTTTCATGGTGAAATTTTTATTTTATAGCTACATTCTTTAAAATCAAAATAAAAAACATATGCATCTGGACAGTAAAAACAGAAATTATTTTATATTCACATAAGAAAACATTGCTGAAATAGCACTAAAAAGGAACTCGTGATCTGAAACAAAAGAATCCCAGAGAATCATGAAAACATCTTGTCTCTAAAAGTGTGGAAGCACATATAATGTGAGTTCATTCCTATAAAACTTGAAAACATTGCAATGCTCAGTCCATTATTTAAGTGGAATAGACCACTTCTGATTGAAATTTTAGGGATATTACATATAGCATTGCTGATGGAGACATACTTTTAAAAAACCAAACAATTTTTTAAAATCTGTGCATTCTAACATTTTTAAATTTTATTTACATATATAACAAACCTAAGATAAATTATTAATATTAAAAACTAAAGGAGATTTGAAAGCCAGGAGGCTTATTATCTACCTCTGCAAGTACAGTAGTAGTATCCTTATAAATCAATAGAAACTCCATATAATGACTACAAGGTCATCCCACTGAAAAAAACACAGCAATGTAGTTTGTATGATAAACCACCTAGGCTACAAAGATATAAAGTAAAAAAAAATAAGAAAATGCCTTCCCTTACAAAACTAAGAAAATGTATTATTTTAATATATGAAATCGTAAACAATGCTATCAAAGATATTAAGGATCTGGACAACATTATTAAGGACAACTAAATTAAATGTAAAGATTATAAGGGCTTGTGAGTGGTTATGTTCAAAGAACCAACCTGCAACCTCAAAGTAGGATAGAGGACCACATGGAGATAGCTTCCATGTGCTCAGTAGTCAAGACATACATTCGATTTTATTTATTTAGGTTGCTTTTGGGGTATTTTGAATTTTCTTTTCTTAAGGCTTACGAATAACTTAAAATATTACATATCTATCTCAAAGACTTGATGAAGAACCGGTTCTAGCAGGTCAGAGAAACTGGAGAGGAGAATTGAAATAAAGAAATACTAAACAGACACACAGGAGCCTTATCTGAAGAGCAAAACTTAATTCTTAATAATTCATTTCCTCCTCCTTTTCCTCTTTTTTTTCCCTTTAGTGTTTTGTTTTGTTTTTACTTTTTATTTTCCTGTGACCCCTTTTGTACCACCTGAGACAACAAAATTATATCACAACCACAAGTAGAAAGACAAAATCTATACAGAGAAGAAATCACATTAAGATCACAAATCAGATGTTATTCTTAGAAGTCCACAAGTACTTAAAAAATTTATTTGCATTAATTTTTCCACTGTAATATCTTTATTCCAAAGCAATGATTATTGGTTAACAATCTTTTAAGCAAGCTGAGTCTATTTCAGTCAGTTCTTATGTACTGGCAGACAGCTTTAGTGAAGCAGACTCCTACCCTATTTTACTCTACAAAACTTTACTCGGGTGGTCAGGCTAATCATTTATTTTTATTTTATTCTTTACACACAATAAAATTTCTTTTCAAGTTGGATACAAAAAAACTTGTGATTAATTTTGTAAACTACATGACCAAAGAACTCAGATTGTTTAAAACCTTGGGTATAGAAATATTTTTTTTTCTTTAATCATCAGCTTGTTTTTACAGAGGCAGAGTTCATGAGTCTGTAATTCGTGAAACTTCCTAGGATTTATTTTCCATCCTCTGCAAATCTCACATCTAATAATGAAAATGGGGCGGTGCTTGTGGTGATAATTTGTTTGTGTTCTAACAAATAAAGCTGGGATGAATATCAGAGGGTAGAGCCAGCCACTAGTTACCCATAGAGGCCAGGTACAGTGGTATATACCTTTAATCCCAGAACTTCAAAGGTGGAAGCAGGGAGTTCAGAAGTTCAAGGTCACCCTGGTTTACATGAGATTAATCCAGTCTGAGAGAGCCAGGCAGTTTCCTTTCCTGGGTGCACCCATTACAGCTTTGCCATCTGGTGGGTTGTACTCAGGAAGCTCCATTGCTGCTGTTCTTCCTTTCTCTAACATGACCACTGATGCTTAATTCATGTCCAACATTAAATCCACTATCTTCTTATATACCATGTGTCTCTGACATTAACATAAGTATGCTTCTTTTGTTCATTTGTTTGTTTTATCCGTAAAGATTGTTTACATTTAACCATGAATTCATTACAGGTTTGACTCAAAATGCTTGGGATCTTCCAACTCTCAGCATTCTGAAGGTAAATCTAGGCTTTGACTAGCTTCTGAGACATAATCTTTGAGTCTCAAAAATATTAGTTCCTGAGTCAAATGGCAAGACTAGCTGTAGTCTATGGGATCTCTCCACTCCCCTCTTTTGTCTCATCCCAGACTGCATTGTTCAAACGCTCCTGGCTTCTTTTGGCACCTAGGTAGGTGACAAAAGAGTAGACAAAAGCTACATCATGAGGAAATATTCCTCTTAAGCTAAGCTTCAGGTGAGATGTCCTGTGACAATATGACCTGATCTTTAATAAGAAGTTCCCAGTTACAGCCTCCTCTACCTTGTATACCAAATCAAGTACAACTGAGTATGGTTTTGGATTCCATAGTTTAGCTGTAAATTAAAATTTTATGTCTCCAATTTATCTTTCTTTTAACTCTCAATAGCCTATTTGTAATTTTATTTATATGCTTTATAATACTTGAAAGATAAATCAAGTCAAAGATATGTCTCATCTTAGTCAATGTTCAAAACTAATAAAAAAACTGTACATGAACAATTCATATAAAGCAAACATAAAGTATTTATTTATGCTAATTCTGGAGATTGAGAAATTGAAGTCCATGGTACTAAATTTAGTGTCTTGGGAGAGGGTCTTTCTGCTACATCTTTACATGGCTAAGTGGATAAAAAGGCAAAGAATATGGAGGTAACTGAGTAGACAAAGTGCTCTCAATGTAAGTATTGAGACTCATGTTCAATCTTTAGAACTCACATTAAAATATTAAAATATTAAAAATATCAGGTATTGGAATACCCTGGGATTGCTGTCTAATCACTCTAATCTACTTAAAGGGCTGAAGACATTGAGAGATCAAAGTAGACGGCTCCTGAGGAACAACAGTCAAGTTTGACTTTTAGCCTCTGTATGCACATACATATGAGTACACATCACACACATCACACACACACACACACACACACATAAAAAATAAAAGCAAAATCAGGCACAAAGATAGTTATTGCCACTGTTTATAATGTAAGAGTAAATCTACTGTCTTCTAAGAGGACTACACTGCTTAATGCCACTATAGATATCAGGTTGTAGCATATTAGTTTTGGAAAACATAGTCACACTGTGACAAACCACAGCATAAGAAATTTGTCTTTGTATTTGTTTATGTGAATATTTTGTTACTGTGTCCACCAGAAGAATGGAAGTGCCATAGTGAGAGAATACTTTTTTCCTCTCTTGCTGTAGTTCTGAAATGGGCTCAGCAGTGTTTGAATTGGAGAAATGAAGGACTGGAAGTGTTAACTTAATTTACTAAAAGTCAACTCTAAAGGCCCCCAATATGGAGATAGCTTGACTATTTCTACCTTGTTTCCCTGGCTAAGCACCTGGAACACATTGTTTTTATTCAGAAACATTGGCAGCCACCCTCCTTCAGAGAAGACACTTTCACATGAAAAATAAATGGTTTTCTTTTTCTTTGATCCTAGCCTAAAACTTATTTTTGAACCCTGCACCTTATAACCAGATACATGGCACTGAATGCCCAGTCAAAGGCCATAGGTGAGATTTTGAGGGTTAAATCTGATATTATGTACAGACGCAGGTCAATCAATCCCAAATATATATACAAAAGTATCACCTTAATGTTTTTATAAAAAAGTAGTCGCTTTCATAATATTCATTACTTACTGTATAAAATGAATATAAATGTATTTATCTTTTTGATGACTGAATTTACTGTCTAACTATTTCCTATCTTTCATAAAGACCCATGGTAGTATTTGCATTCTTAAATCCCAACAAATCTATTATCTTTAGATTTTTAAAAAATATTGTGAATGAAAAGTTATTGAATACACTATAGGTATTTAACACAAATGGGAAGGCTGTTGTATGAACTATTATTGAGTTGAATTATGCATTATGTATATAATGGTATGTACATAAATGATCACGTAACCTTACTCATTTGCTTGTTGCCAGTCAAATTCAAATTAGTAATTTGATTTCTAGCAAGCACTTAAGAATTAGCACAACAAAGTGCCAAGTTGTCAGTAAACTAAGTAGAATTAACATGCAAATTGCACACAGATTTTCTTTGGGGTGCCATCTCACAAAAACTGACATGGAGACTTATTATTAATTATGTAAGCTTAGTTTATAGCTTAGGCTTGTCCCACTGGGTTTTTTTTTTTTAACTTAAAGTAAGCCATTTTTATTCCCCTATAATTTTTACCTTTCTTTCATCTTGCACCTCTTATTTTCTCTCACTGTCCTCTGGTGTCTCTCAGCTGCCTCCATTCACCTTTCCTCCCTCTCTCTATCTGGAAGTCCTGCCTAACCCCTTCCTGCCTAGGTATTGACCATTCAGTTCTTTATTAAGCCAACCAGGAGCCACTTTGGCAAAGACACATCTTCATAGTGAACAAAATAATTATTCCACAATGGCAGATACTTGTAGTTTTAATTTATAGCTTTGTGTTTTGACTTACATGAAGATTCACTTTCAAGAGCAGCCTGCACACATCTCAGGATGGGGACGGAATAAATAAATGGCCATGGTAGGATGCTTTGAGAAGATGAGGGTGGGAGAGAATGAGTTCTTTTCAAAAGACATGTCTGAAGAAGGGAGCTCTGTCTGTGGCTAACTGTGCATTGATGCTGAGATCCTTAAACCTTTCTTACACAGGAAGACCCCAAGATGGAGCAAATCTGCAGTGAGAATAAAGAACCAAAATCATATGATTTTACTGATGGGAGGTAAAGAGCCTTGAGCCAGAGATAACATAGCAGTGGTAACTCACACTTTTTCCCAGCACGGGGATCCAGAGGATCTCTGTGAGTACAAGGTCAAATAGTCAGGCAGTGATGACATATACCTTTAATCCCAGCATGGGAGAGTCGGGAATGGTGACATATGCCTTTAATCCCATAACTCGAGAAACAGAGATCTTTCTGTGTTTCTGTGAATTCAAGGCTAACTACCAAAACAGAGTAGCTCACGATTTTAACCTTGATGGGATACAGCTGGGTGAAGAAGGCATTTAAGGCAGGTTTAGGAAAACAACAGGGATTAGCAATAACCAGGAGTGAAGCTGAGGAAGCTGGAACATAGCTGGGTGAGATTTGACTGTGGTGTTGCTCTCCACAGATACTTCAGACTTTCCCTGATCTCTGGCTCTGAGTTTCTTTTAATACCACTAGAATTTGTGCAACAGTAGGTTCTCACCCATCAAAGAGCAAGGTGGAGCTGAGTGACGTCAGCTGCCATAGCCAAGCCTTTAAACCAAGATATACCTTAAGAGATTAAAAGTGTAATCAGAAACAGAGAAGGAATAGAGATATACAATAGAGTCAAATTCAGATGGGAAAAAAAAAAACTCTAAATGTTTACAGTGTATTTAAAAATATACTTAGGCTTAGAAGAGAAAAGAGAAAAGAAAGTTTTAAAAAAAATAAAGTAAATGTATACAAGCCATCTAAAGATGGAAAATACACAGAGACTGTGGATAACGTATGTATGTTATATGGCTTTTGAATTGTTTGACTGCTGAACAAGGAGCAAGAGCTGCTAAGAGACATTTGATTGTAAATGCTGCTGGATTGAAAATGGTGTCTTAGAGCTGAAAGGAGAAAGAGACCCATGTTCTGTCTCTATCCCAGAAGCAATCTCCAGCTGATAACCACATTCAAATGAAATTTAGTTTTCTGGAAGAGAGTGTCAGTAGGAAACAAAGAACTTTCAATGGTCAGGTCTAAGCTCAGCAATCGATGGCCAACATGAAAAGAATTTAATGGGCTTTGGAGTTTTTGTTGGTTTGTTTTTGTTTGTTTGTATTGTTTCATAATGTATAATCTGGGCATTCTTTTGGCTTTTTTTTTTTTTTTACATCATGAGACCTTTGCTTAGATATTCTGGCTTTTGGTTGTGTTTTTATGGAATTCTTGTGTGTAAACCTGTGCATCTCTGCATCTATATCTGTTTCTTGTGTTTTTTCTTTGGCTATTTTTATACTGTTATTTTTGTCCTATTCAGATTAGTTTTACTTTATTTTATTGTATCCCATTATTCTTCAGAAGGCTGTATATTTTTTATGAAGAGATAGAATGGTTGTGAATCCACAGGAGAGGGGAAGTGGGAAGGAACTGAGTCAGTAGAGAGAAAACTGAACAGAATATTTTAGATGAATACAATTCTATTATCAATTTTATAAATGGATGTATTGTTATAAAATACAGACTAGATCTGGTCTTTTCTTCATTGACGCTAGTAAATAAATCTCTAAGTTGACATCTTTAGTATCTAGCTCATTTACCTGGAAAATGGAGTCTATGATAATATTGTCTTGAGAAGTATTGGCAGGATACGATTTAAATAATATGTGCGCAGGAATCTTCTTTACAATGAGTCTTATTTTATACTAAGTTGTCATCTTCATCATAAATATATAGTCTCCTTTGAACATTAGATAGTTTATGTGTCTTATTTGCAAATGCTTAGGTTTTGAATTCTTTGCCTCTGTAGGAATTACAGTCACAGAAAAAAAAATGTCCGCAGAAAGAAATAACTGAGGAATTTTGCCCTCAAGTCCTTTGTTGTGGTTACATCACTGCTTTGAAATAAACTTCTGAAGTATTTTCTTGAAGTGACTTGAAACATCATTTCAGAAGTAAAAAAAATTTAGCTGTCCATTTTCAATTTACAGAAAATTGATTGAAGAAAATCTAATAGTGTCTGAAAACATTCACGGATACTTACTGATGCAATTTTTCTTCCTAAGCCTCTAAGGGAATATAAAACTCTAACCTTTGTCTCATCAAATCTTTCTATCACAAGTAGATAAAAAGAGTAAAGAATCACTTGACTTAAGAAGTTGATTGAAAAATTAAATAATGTAATCAGAAATTTTGTAGGTGTTTCAAGAATGGCCATATCATACACACAGGTATTTTTCATCCCCATGTACATATTATTTTACAACCCCCCCCCAGATTCTGATTACTGTTGACTATAAACCATGATTATTGGTATAGACTTTTTATTTTCTCATCATACACTAGCGATTTTTCAAACACGGCTAATTATAGTACAGCTTTTCACTTAACTAAAAAGTGTTCATATTGCATTCAATATATCCTAGAAATAGTGCAATTATAAGGATACAGAAAAAAATTACAGAAACTTTAATTCTTCGCTCATCAGCACGTCATCATCATGACAATGAACTAAAGCCCTATCACCACTCGCCTGGACCATTGTGTTAAGCTTAGGATTGTCTTCCATGACACTGTTCTGACATTATGGATAATCTCCAGTGTTCAGACAGATACCTGTAAGAATTCATGGCTCTTCTGAGGCCTTCCAGTGGCCTCTCACTTCAATCAAATAAAGCTTGCTTTTTCAAAAGCAATACTTAATCACCTAATGTGATTAGATTCCTATCCAGTTGTTCCTATTTCTTCTCTCATATCCATTCTCTTATCCTGTTCCTAAAAATTGGCTTCCTCAGAAATGCATGAAGCCTGAATCTTTCTGTTAAAAAAAAAACTTAGATCTTTATATCTCACTATGTCACTTTATCAACAGTTTTGTTAAAATTCTGCACCCTCAGAATCATTAAGAGGATGCATATTCTTTTCAATTCTGTACCTCTAGATTGTATTTCCCAATATGCTGTTTTTTATAAACCAAGACACAGTAACAACATTAGGTATTTGTGTTATACTTGATACTGGTTTGTTCTTAATCAGTTTCTCTCTGATAGATTACATAGACTAAACACATTTTTCTATAATTACAATGATTTTATGAACAAAGTCTCTATATATGTATAATATAGTAAATATTTATTGAATGAGGTACTGTTTTTCTACTATACATGTTGGAAATGAATTTACCATGTTGGTGTAAGCACTAAGAGAAACTGGAAGAACTGGTAGCTTCCTCAGTGAAGGTCTTAAATTCTAAGAGATTTTCACTGTTGGAAAACTCTTGATCAAACAATAAGAGCTACACTTTTCTATCAGTTTACATAGATTATATATCTTACACAGGACTAAAAATTACCAGTGATTGAAAGAGCATGGCTGATATACAGGTGGTAGGAGGGGGAGCTGGGCTTCTAAGGATGTATTAGTTCAACCGTCATGACCACTTAAAGTAGGTGTGATGCCTGAACAATATAATTACCCAACAAGAAATATTACAGTTTTACTGAATATATTAAATATTGTCACTTATTTTCACAGACTCACCAAATTACCACATCACTTCTTTTCAGTAGATGACATAGCACAAATTTATAAATTATAAATGTACTTAGTATGAGTAACCTGTATTGTGGTCTGACATTTTCTCTGTCCCACTTAGCCATTCCCACAGCCATTAGGTCCCAAGTAATCATATGGAGACTTATATTAATTACAAGCTGTTTGGTCTATGGCTCAGGCTTTTACTATCTAACTCTAAGTTAACCCATATTTTCATTTATGCTTAGCCATGTGGCTTGGTACCTTTTTGCTCAGGGCAGCCTTCTCATTCTACTTTCTCTGCATCTCACTATTGCCTCGTTTCTGCTCTCTTTGCTTCGTAGAATTCTTCTAGTCTGCTTCCCCACCCCCACTTCCGGTCTAGCTTCTTGACCAATCAGAACTTCATTCAAACATTAAGAGTGACAAATACTTACAACGTACAAAAGTATATGAATCAAGTATACCATACTAAAAGTTTTCTGTTACAATGGGGAATTGGAAATAGCATGTTAATAGAGAAAAATATATGGAGCTTTTATGATTTCTCATCACTCCTATTCCTGTGCACTTGCCCAGGTGTTAGTCATGGCCTAACTTTTGGCTTCTCTTCCATTCCAACTGATGAATAGAAATGTAGAGAGAAGCAATCAAGTTATAAATAACTGTATACTTTCTTTATCCAAATTTTGAAAGTTAAAACATAGCCTAAGAATTTCTGGGGTCTGTAATGCTGGAAGGATTATTATATAGTTTTGGGCTTCAGTTATTCACCTGAAGAGTAAAATTGATTATTGATGTATTTAAACTTGATAATTGATATTTCACTGTATTTTTATACGAAATAACCAGATAGTTGTAAGATAATTGGAACTGTGCATACATAATACAGATATACTATTTCATAATATACTTTTTATGTTCCAATGCAGAGACATTTGTTCCAAGGCAATGAGTATTTATTTGTTTCTTTTTATGTCCTCAGAATTAGCTATATTTACATTACTATGAAATCAATTTTACACTTTAGTATTCTGTAAGAATTTAAGCTTTAGAAATGTTGAGAATATCTTTGTATAAAATGAACTTGATAAAAAAGAAGCTATGTTTTCGTCCTACTAAGTTAAAGAAGCTAATCCTCTCTTCCCCATATATTATCAGGCTGTGGGAAATCACACTTTTAAACAGACCACAGACTGAGACAAAAATCATTCAATTCTATCAGCAGCATCCAGTTGGCTGCTTGCTTAAGATAAAAGTTCGATGGTGGTTGACTCTAAATAGATTAAAAAGCTTATCATCAGGTGATTAGATTTAAGGTTGGTTCCTGCTAAAAATTGAGGTTAGGTATTTCCTAGCTCAAGTTCTGTGGTTGATTAGTTAAAGTCAAAGCTATTATCCTTCCAGGAAAAGCTCTGAAACTTCTAACAGACTTGAGCAGCATCTCTTGGCTACCCTTCAAGGCAACTTCAGGCTTCTCCTAAGCAACAATTTTGAAGAGAACTTTATTTGTAGAAAGGAGTGTAATAAAACTGAAACACTTCTCTACAGCAAAGAACAGTGCGATTTGAGTGAGAAGGCAGGCTCCTGGATCAGAATAAAGTTTACCAGCCATATATCTGACAGAGAGTTAGTGTTTATAGTAACAAAGAACTCAGAAAACAAAACACCAAGAAAAGAAACAGCTAAATTAAAAATCAGGGATGGAACTAGACAAAGAAAGCACAGAAGAAAAATAGACAAGAAGTATTTTACATATTTTTAACATTCTAAGCCATCCAGGAAACAAAAATTAAATTTTATTTTATTTAACATGGAATGTGTAAGAATAGAAACACAAATGTTGTACAAGTCCTGGTCTAGTGATACCCGTTCACTCTTGGAAGGGGGACAAATTGATACAGGCCATATGGAAATCAATGTGCAGGTTCTACAATATGAGAGAAACTGATGTGTCATATAATTTTATTATACCACCCCTGTGCACATGACCAAAATATTCAATATTCTATAATGCAGGAACGTCCTAATCCATGCTCATTATTGTCCAGTTCACAATGGCCATGACATGGAAACACTCTAAATGCCATTAACTATTGATGAATAATAAAAACATGTTACATACACAAAATGGAAAAATATTCAGTCACAAAAATTAAATTCATAAGTAAACTGATCGAGCTGAAAATATTCATTCTAGGTGAGGTAACCTAGATCTATGAAGAAAATAATGTTACATTTTTTTCTCTCAAATATGAATTTGAGGAGAACATACTAATTCATTCATTACCAAATACCAAATGGTCATCCCTAAAAATATGCATGTATGTATATAGATATGTATTCTTAATATAACTGAGCATACATATCTATATACATATATTCATGCAAAACTATTACTAAAAATATTCAGTGAAGTTTCAAGAGTATCTGATGTATATGAAACAATGGTGAAGAGGAAGGGAAAATATGTAAATATGTTATAATCCTCAAATAAAAAAAATAATTGAAAATGTGAATGCTAGCTTCAAATTTTTAGATTTGTGTGTGTAAATGTAATGCCCACAGAAGGTAAGAGATTAGTAAGGGAAACATGGTTGATAGTTTCAAGTGTAGGTGGTAAGAAGATAAAAAGAATAATAAAAGAGAAACAGTTAAATCATAATGGTGAAAGTTGGGTTGCACTAAAACCAAAGCTTTTGAAAAGGCTGTATGGAAACTTACTGCTAAGACAGCTTCCTAAAATATTTACATATAATATAAAAATGGAGTTTAAGGGTTCCGCTCCCGGGACCAAGTGCTGTCTGCAGAGTCCCAGCGCACTCTGGAGCAGGGGCAGATAAAGTCTGCAGGTCACCAGACCCACAGCTCCTGCTGAGGGAAGCTGCATGGCTACCCACCGCCACCTCGAACTGAGCAAGCCAACATCTGCAGGGGTCTCTGAAGGAAGGACTCAGACCCTGACCAGAGGGGTGACAGGAGGCACACAAATCCGAGTGCCACAACTGACCAGGAGCCATCTAATCGTGAACCACTGAAGCCATGGGCAAACGTCAGTGCAAAAAATTACATAATAATACAAAGGACAACATGGTAACTCCAGAAGAGAATGGCGATCATACAAATACAAGACCTGAACTGAGCAATGAAGAGGAAACAGAAGGAAGCAACACCAAAAATTCCTTTTTGATGATCATCGAAGCTCTCAAAGAAGATATGAAAAAAAGCCTTAAGGAAATAGAAGAAAATACAAACAAAAAATTGGAAGAGATGAACAAATCTATGAAAGAAACATGCCAGGAACTAAAAGCTGAAATA
>PVIH01014277.1:0-54540 GCA_004025045.1 Sigmodon hispidus | reverse complement strand
TGAGCCCTCTGCTGTATGTACCCTCACTGTATGAATGACTGAGCCCTCTGCTGTATGTACCCTCACTGTATGAATGACTGAGCCCTCTGCTGTATGTACCCTCTCTGTATGAATGGACTGAGCCCTCTGAAGCTGAGAGCCACAATAAAACTTTTACCCTTGAGTATTTTGGTTTTCTTGAGTATTTTGATCATGACAACAAGAAATTAATTAAGAGTAACAAAACTAATACTGATGACCAAGTATAAAAGATGAAAAACGGACTGGAGAGATGGCTCAGTTGGAAAAGTGCCTGCCACATAAGCCTGAGGCCTTAAGTTTAATCCTGGGGCCCACACAGGGGCAGTAGAGAGCTAACTTCTCCAGACTGTGCTCTGACCTCCACACATGATGGTACATATGCCCTTCCACACACATACACAAATAAACATAAATAATAAAAACATAGGATCTAAAGCCAGTAAGAATAATTGCTAATATAAAACTAAGGACTTAAAAACTAGGACCATGTGACATTCAAATGAATGTTTGAAAGCTTCCCACCCTTTTTCTTTAGTTTGCTTACATACAACAAACCAAAGGACCACTATTTTAGAAAGACTGGTGTGATCACATTTCCTTGACAAAACTTTTAAGACAGACACTTCTAACACTGATTCAAGAATGGTTGTAGCTGGAAAGATGGTGTCTTCTATTGCTGTGAAGAGACATCAAGACCATGGCAACTCTTATAAAAGAAGGTATTTAATTGGAGGCTTGCTTACAGCTCCAGAGTTTAGTCCACCATCATCATGGCAGACAGCATGGCAGTACATTGTGGGGGCGGCAGGAAAGTGTGGTGCTGGAGAAGCAGCTAAGAACTGCATCCTGATCTGTAGGCCAAGAGGTAGGGCAGGGAGGGAAAGACACTGATTGGACCTGGCAAGGACTTCTGAAGCCTCAAAGCCCACCTCCAGGCCACACTTCCTCTACGAGGCCACACTTCCTCCACCAGGCCACACCTCCTCCACCAGGCCACACCTCCTCTACCAGGCCACACTTCCTCTACCAGGCCACACTTCCTCTACCAGGCCACACTTCCTCCACAAGGCCACACCTTCTCCCACAAGGCCACATCTCCTAATCTTTCTCTAATAGTGTCACTTCTGGGTAACTACATTCAAATATATGAGCCCATGGGGGGGCATTCTTACTGAAACCACCACAGATGGCTTACTAATTAATAGCATGTTGCATTTGCATAGAACTGTGTTCAGATTCCAACACTCAGGTTGGACAGCTTACAATGGCAGCTTCAAGGAATTCAGTGTCCTCTTCTGAATTCTACGGGCATTAGCACTCATACGCACAAAGCCCCACAAAGACACACACATAAAAAAAAAATATAAAATAAAAGAATGCTTTTAAAGTTTGGATCATTTTGAGGTGAGTTAAAAAAATAAATAGGGGGACTGGGACAATAAATAAATAAATAAATAAATAAATAAATAAAACCTTCCACCTGTCAGTATTTAAGTAACATGGTAGGTTCAAAATAAATATGAGCTAATCTAACAACTCCCACACATTTCCTCATGCGGCTGAAGCCTCGCACATGGTGACCTTAGCATGTCATTATCAATGCCAAATAAGTAAGCACAAGATCCCCATTCACTCCTCAAGTTTATGACCTGTTGACATCAAAACCAACTGCTCCACAGACTTGCCTTGGCCATGACCTTTCATCTTGGGCAAATGTACAAACAATCCCTTGTTTTCTGTGGTGAAGACAGTGAGCTCAGGAGATTCAAAGCAGCCACATTTTCCAGATTCCATGCACATCTGTCTCTCTCTCTTCCTTGTGTGTGTGCCTATCTATCTATCCATCTGTCTGTGTGTATACAAGGCTATTGGGTGTCTTCCTCGGTCACTCTTCATCTTAGTTATTGAAAGACCCCAACCTCAAAATTTCCACAAGGCCAATTAGCAGGAAGTCATCCTGCGGGCAAAGCTTCAGTATATCAGTTAAGGTTTCTTAAAAAGATAAGGAAGGCCATCAGAGGGTGAAGAGACCGGGAGTGTCTAATCTTAACACAAACCAGATGTTCACAGCACCTCCAGGATCAAAAACTTTTCATCCTTGCCCCAAAGTTGAACCATACCACATTACTCCTTAGCGGAATTTTATATGTAGTTCAAAGTAGCTAATGAGATATGATATATGTCTTTATGTTTAAGCTGATGAGACTCTCTCACTGTATAAAAAAGAGAGACTGTTCTTTGTACACGCGCTCAGTTAGCTCAAGCTGCTGATCGCCCACAGGTGCCTGTGTATTAAAATTACCTCGTGCCATTTACAGCCTGGGATTTCTGTGTGAGTTCTTGGGGCTGGGGTCCCTGAGGGTCTTTCAGTTATTAGTCAGGGTCTCTCACCAAACTGAGACCTCACTGATTGACTGGGCTGGCTAGTGAGCTCCAGGGACCTGTCTCCACCTCTTCGGTGCCATGATTACAAACAGGGGGCACTGTTTATCTCTAACTGGTCTGGGACTCAAGTTAGCCTCAGATTTACAGAGATCTATCTACTTCTACCTGTGCCTCTCAAGTGCTAGGACTAAAGGCATGCATGCCCCCCTATGCCAGAGTGTGTCTAGCATTTTATGTATATCCTGGGGTAATCTGAACTCAGGTCCTCCTGCTTGTCAAGCCACCTCTCTCGTCCCTGTACTTTCCTTCTTACCCAATGCACATTGAACACCAGCCTGATTTCCCTCGCTCACAATCATCAGGGAAAAGTTTCATCCCTTTGGGCTTGGTCTCGTGCAGATTTTGCAAGCATTATGAGCAGAAGTAGTGACTGTGGCTGTTTTGAGCCATCAGTCAAGGATGTGTGGCTCCCAGAAGCTCAGCAAGACAGAGACAGGATCTCCTACCAGTTACTATCTACTGAGATGAAGACAGGATCTCTCTCAGGAGGAAAGTTGCTTGGAGTCCTATTTTAGGTTTGGATTATCTAAAATTAGTGTTCTATAGCTGTGACACAAACACATGAATATGTACTAAGTCTAAGCCAGACAGCCCTGACCCCTGAGACTTTTGGGCAAGAGGAACTGATATAAATGATAAGTGCTATTGGCTGTGGAGTAAACAACAGTCTTTTGTCTCTGACCAGAGAATCCCATATCTTGCATCAACACTGAGACGTAGATCACCTGGCAGCAGATGTGACTTGGTTGGTAGAGTACCTGGGTTTAAGCAAACCAGCCATGGTAGCGCACAGCTGCAATCCCACAATCGGCAGATAAAAGCAGGATAATCAGAGAATCAATACTTGCTGAGTCTGAGAACAGCCCAGGGTACGTACAAAGGATTGTATCAAAGAGTGGAGCGCATAGGACTGGTGAGACTGCCCTACAGTTAGTTCTAATTGTCAGCTCCTCACGACCTAGAATCACCTGGGAAGACAGTCCCAGTGAAGGACTGTCTACACTGGGTTGATCTGTGGAGAATTACCTTGATTATGTTACTGAAGTGGGAAGGCCTTTCCACCATGGGTGACACCATTCCCTAGGTAGGGGATCCTGTACCTTAGCGTGGAGAAAGTGAGCTGAACACTAGCATGCATGCATTAATTCACTGTCCTTGACTGTGTACAGCTGCTTCAAGTTCCTGCCAATGTGACTTCCCCACAGTGATGCACTGTAACTTGGAACTGAGATCTAAACCGTTTCTACCACAAACTGGTTTTGCCAAAGTATTCTATCACAAGACACAAAACTAAGACAATGGCTCAGTCAGCTGGTAAAGTACTTGCCTTGCAAGCATGAGGACATGAGTTCAATCCCCCAGAACAGGTGAAGACGCCAGGTGTGGTGGTGAATCCTTACTCACTCAGCTGCCCTGGAGTGACCCTCAGCAGAGATGGCTGCTGCCTTCTGCTGCTCAGCTTCCTCTCCACTTCCTGCTGACCCACCTGCTGACTTCCACGACTTCTATAAACTCCTTCCCAAAGGTCAGACGTGTCCTTCTGGGACAGGTCACTCAGGATGAGCGCAAACATTGCTGCTCACTCTCTGAGATCATCATCACCTACCTGGAGACCAGCTCTCCAGCATCAAAGAGCCCTCCCAGACTTGAGAATGTCTGTGGTGATGGACGGCAGCACCCTCTCATCACAGCGCTCACTAACACTGGTATAGATACGAGGAAGCTGGCTGGTCATTGGACAGAAGAGGATGTGTAGTGTGATGTTAATGTTCTGCAAATCTTTGCTACCAGTGATGGCTAGTACGTTCCCTGGTCAAGAATGCTGGTCAAAGATAATTAGTTTCTATACCCAAGAAATGAGAAAATGAGTTCCTTCCCCTACTACAATGTCATGTACGCCATAGAATTGGTCAAAGATGACAGCTCTGAGCCCAGCATCCATATTATACAAGGCAGAGCTCACCATGTTTCCTGCAACTGCTAACCTTAGGCCGGACTTTCCAATGGACTCAAACACTTTGGCAGCCATGATGGCTCCGTTGTACCCACTCACACCCTACTCTGACTGCTACATGAATCCCCAGCCATTTTCAACCTCCCTAACAATGCAATCCTCTAGTGCAGTTCAGCATGTTATAGCAACCCCTACCATAAAATTTTCATTGCTACTTCATAGCTGTAATTTTACTATTGATATGAATCATAATGTGTGTTTTCTGCTGGTCTCAGGCAGTCCTTGTGAAAGGGTCATTTGACCCCCAAAGGAGTTGTGACCCACAGATTGAGAATCAATCTCTCTCTCTCTCTCTCTCTCTCTCTCTCTCTCTCTCTCTCTCTCTCCTCCTGCTTCAGATGTTGAACCACTGACCTCCCAGAGCTGAGACTCTAGACATATATACTACATACTACCATGCCTAGTGAAATGCTATTTTAAGATCATACTCATGGATCTTAAAATAGGCCAAGTGTATAGTCTAGATCCAACAGGGATGGCTGGTGTCTACTGGCTGGGAAGGCTCTTCCTCTAGCTGCTGACCTAGGAATGCACTGTCTGACACTGACCTGGGGTATAACACACACTGCCCACTGCCTCCCATCCTCATGCTGTATCACCTTTGGGGGTCAGCCCTAGGAGATACTCAGATTCATTTACGACTTGTCAGATTCCTTTGACTATGACAAATTTGTGGCATGATCAACTTACAAGTGTGGTGTTTAGAATGGGATACTTGAATGCTTGGTCATTAGGGAATGGGGCCCCTTGAGAAGGATCAGAAGTGTGGTCTTACTGGAGAGAGTGTGTCCCTGGAGATGGGCTATGGGATTTCAGCTCAAGCCAGGCCCAGTGGCTCTCCTTGCTGCCTGTGGATCTGAACATAGCACTCTCAGCCAATGGTAGGTAGCTGCCTGCATGCCACCGTGCTTCTTGGCAGAGGTTTGGTTCATTAACTCTGAACTGTAAGCCAGCCCCAGTTAAATGTTTTCCTTTATAAGAGTTACCACAGTCATGGAGTCTCTTCACAGCAATACAACACTGACTCAAGACACAACAAAAAGAAAAAAGGTTTTGGTCATGGACCAAAAGTTCTCAGCCAATTAACCATCTATGGCCTGACTGCTTGAGGCCTATGGTCGTACAGACAGTACAAAAATGTGGCAGAGTGGAACCACTCACCTTAAAGTTAGGGAGCGAAAGACCAAGAAAGGAAAGGGCTTATAGTCAGTGACCCAAAGACTTCCCACTAGGCCCCATTTCTCAGAGAGTTCTGCCACCTCCTAATAGCACCAGCTAGACTAGAGGACCGACCATACCTCCTATATATGGGCTTTCAAGAGATGCTCAAAGGGGCTGATGAGATGGCTCAGTGGTTGCTATTTTTTCAGAGGAGCAGAGTTCAGTTCCCAGCCTCACAATCACTTATAACTACAGCTCCAAGGAACCAATGCCTCTTTTGGCCTCTACTCAAGTGTACAACACCCCCCCCCCCCATTTGTGCGTGTGAGAGAGACTCTCTCTTCAATTTCTAAATAAAAATCTAAAAAATTCAAACCACAGAAAGGAAGGAGACTGGCACAGCCAAACAGGTAGAGTCATCGGTGCCAATCCAACACACTGTTGGCTCCCACAGCTGGGTGTGCCACAGAAAGGGGCATCCACAGATGCTGGTGCTGCCCCACCCATCACCAGAGGGCTCTCCAGTCCTGAGGAGCTACATGTGGAGAAACGCTAGCAAGACAAACTCTCTGCCATGTGTCATCAGAGGATGACCAGGATATAAACAAATGACCCAACTCTGGATGTCTCAAGAGTCTATTGCATAAGACAGCAAGCTGTTGGCTGCTGAATGACAAGCAGAAACTTTGCCAACCCTGACTGTGCTGGAATCTCATCTCTGTCAGCCAAATTTGGGGGTTACTTCACTACTCTGAGGATGGTTGGTATTGATAGCCATAGCCATTGATAATATTGACAAGACCTAGAATCACCTAGCAGATAAACCTCTGGGCACTCTATGACAGAGTTTCTAGAAATAGGAAGATCCAGCCTGGATGTGGGCAACGTCATCCCATGGGCTAGGGTCCTGGACTGAATAAGGAGAATGGGAACTGAGCACTGTGTTCATCTCTCTGCTTCCTGACTGTGGATGCCACATAAGAGCTGCCTCAGTCTCCCTCCTACCATGCCTTCACCACCATGATGCACTGTGAGTCAAAATCAATTCCTCCTTCCTGAAATTGCTTCTGTCAGATATTCCAACAGAATGACAAAGAATGTAACATAAGGCACATCATCTAAGTTCCTTAGGACTAGGTAGACAGCGTCACAGTGTCCAGTGCCCCTATGACCATCAAGGAACAATGGCGGCTTCTTCAGCCTCTCACCACCAAAAAGGAAGCCTGGAACACTGATAGATTTGTGTTGTTCTGATGTTTGGTTTTGAGATGGTAACTTCCTATGTATCCCCAACTGGCCATGAACTTCAAGCCCAGCCTCTCAAGTACTGGAATTACAGGCATACAAGAACTGGATGCTTCCTTGGCTCAGAGAGAGAAATGTCTCCAAAATTTGCATTTTGACACCTAACTAGCAATGTGACTGACAGTATTGGGAGGTAAAGCTGGGGAGGTGGCTGGATCACGGAGGAAAAGCTACATGACTAGAATCTTTTAAAAGAGGTTCCCAGGGTTGGAAAGATGGTTCAGTGTGTAAACCATTTGCCATGTAAGAGTGAGACCTGGAGTTTAGATCCCAATACCTCACATGAGTGGCAGGCATGATGAGCACCTATGATTTCAGCACTTGGAAGGTAGAACCAGGTATCCGTAAAGCAAGATGGCTGTCCTTACTAGGCCAGTTGGTTTCCACTGAGAAATCCTACCTCAGTTATTGAGGTAGAGAGAAAACCAAAGAAGATACAATTTCAGCCTCAGGCATTCATATGCATGTGCACACACACAGGCATGCAAAGATACAGTCAGAAGTGAGTATTAAGGAGAAAATCAGCACTTACCAGACCCCCATCTGGCCTCTAAAGTCTTGTCATAGCAACTGATTCCAGAACCTATGTGAAAACCACAGGCATGGTGGCAAGCACTGTAATTCTAGGGAGGCAGAGACTGATCCCTGGGGCTCTCTGGCCAGTCAGGCTTAGTCTGCTTGGTGAGTTCCAGGCCAGTGAGAGATCCTGCCTGTCCCACAGGAGGTGGCCAGCAATCCTAAGCATGACAGCTGGAGTCCGTCCTCCAGCCTCCACATACATGTGCGGGTGTGTGCACACACATGTTGAAGGCCGGGCAATTCACGCCTTCTGTGCTGCTGATTCCTGGCCCAGCCCAAGAGTTCTCTCTGCAATGTGGCAGTTTATCTGGTTCTCAGACACAAAGTGCTACACGCAGAACGGTGAAAGCAACAGAAATCTGCCATCTTGGAGCTCCAGAGGCCCACACTTTGTGGCAGGGTATTGGCAGACAGACACCCTTCAATTGAGAGTCCCTTCTTGGGTGACAAACAGAAGCGAAGACACTGAGGCCTCCCGAGACCTTTGAGAGAGCATCTGCTTTGTGTCTGTCTCCCAGCTTCTCGTGGCTCCTGGTGCTGGTTTATAGGTGAACTTAAACAATGGTAACCTCAGTCCTTGAGTAGTAGGGACAGAAGCAAGATAACCCGTGGAGCTTATTGGCCAGCTGACTTAGCCAAAAAGGTGGGCTCCTGGTTAAGACATAGACATGGGGGGTATGCATGCATGTGAATTCATGTGCACACATGAATATACATGCAGAAGTCAGGACATCTGTCCATTTCTGGTTCTCTCCCTCCCCCAGGTGGGTCATGGCGATAGAACTAAGGCTGCGGGACTTGGCAGCAAGTGCCTTTATCAATTCTGACATAATTGATAATAAAAGAATAAGATAAAAAGGATAAAAAGAATCTAGGAAGGGGCTGGAGAAGTGGCTCAATGGTAAGAGCACTTGTTGTTCTTGCGGAGGAAGGACTAAGGTTCGGTTCCCAGCACCCACGTGGCAGCTCACAACCCTCTCTAACTCCAGCTCCTGGGGATCCCAACCCTTCTTCTACCCTCCATGTGCACCAGGCATGCATGTGTGCACAGATCTGCCCTCCATGTGCACCAGGCATGCATGTGTGCACAGATCTGCCCTCCATGTGCACCAGGCATGCATGTGTGCACAGATCTGCCCTCCATGTGTGCCAGGCATGCATGTGTGCACAGACATATATGCAGGCATATGCCATATACATTCGTAAATAAAAATCTAAAAATCAACAGAAGAACTGGGCAGTGCTGGCTCACACCTTTAATCCCAGAGCTTGGGAGGCAGAGACAGGTGGACCTCTGTGAGTTTGAGGCTAGCCTGGTCTACAGAGCCAGTTCCAGGACAGCCCTATCTTGAAAATCCAAAATAATAATAAAATAAAAAATAAAAACTCCAAAGATTAGCAGGTTTACATTCAGGATCCAGTGTACTTTGCGAGAGTGGAGCATGTTTGGTTGTTGGAGACAGAGTCTGGCTATGTACCCCAGCCTAACCTCTAACTTGGAATCTTTCTGCCTCATCCTCTTAAATGCTGGAATTACTGGTGTGTCCCTCTAGACTGGATGGAAATAAGGACCAGGGACAGGAGACATAACTCAGTGGTTAAAAATGTTGCTTTTCCACAGGCCCTGAGTTCAGTTCCCAGTGCCCACATTGGACAGCTCACAACCGCCTGTAACTCCAGATGCAGGAAATCTGACACTCTTTTCTGGCCTCCATGAGTGTCCCCATGCATTTGCATACTCACACAAAGATACACATAAATAAAAACAAATCTTAACAATGAGCTGTAAGTGCTGTTGCCCTACATGAAGAAGAGATGTGTTTTTCCCTATACTTCAACTCCAAATCCTAATGTTATTAACAAACAAAGCTAAAACTCCAAAACGTGGGAGGAAGAGCGTAGATAAGCTAGAGACCTTAGGATCTGGAGCATAAGGTGCTGGTGGGAAAGTTTCCTGGGGTTTCTTGGGTCTCAGACTCAAACACCAACAATGAACAATGTGGTTCTGTTCCAACAGAGGCCACAAAAGACTGTAACCCTACCTCTACCTGGACCAGCAATATCCAAGGGATGCTGGGAGTCCCATCCTCAACAGGCGTTAATAGGCACCCCATCACTGTCAGAGGAGGCAGGGAGCTGGGCCAGAGTGCACCCTACTCCATAGCAATGAGGGTACTTGGGATCTCCAACTTCCACCACATCACTGGTTACACACATTCCCTCCGCTCCACACAGGATGGTATAAGGTAGTCCCTCCATCCACTGTAGTAAGGCCACCTCCTAGCCCATCTCAATGTCCACAGAAGACAGCTCATAAACACTGGCCATGCATCCCTGTCCCTGACACCAAGGTGGCTGCAGAGGTCCTTGAGAGACCTTCAAGCTCACCTCAGCTGACTGCAGGAACAGAACTTTTCCCTCCATCTATTAATGACGAGTCAGTGATCTCCTTCTTCTGTCAGGGTGGGATATCAAAGAAAGGCACTAAGACAGGGCTAGAGAAATGTTTGCAAGCACAGGGACCTTAAACAAGGGCCCCCAAAATACCCAGGGCATGACACTAGGCACTTGTAATGCCCTGGGTTACAGATCCCTGGCTTCCCTGGCCAGCCCGCCTGCCTACCAAGGAAACTCCAGTCCAGCAAGAGATCCTGTCTCAAAAATAAGGTGGGGCTGTTAGGATGGCTCAGCAGGGCAAGCTTACTGACCTGAGTTCAAATCCCAGGACCCGGGTGAAGAGCCAGACGCACAGGCTTACCGCTGTGATCCCAGTTCTTCTACACTAAGATGTGGGGCAGAGACAGAAGAATCTCCTAAAAGCTTGAGGGCTAGCTGGCCTCAGAATAAATAAGGAGCAACATAAACAGGAGAGATGCTTGCCTAAAGAAGTGCAAGGAGAAAACGAAGCCCTGAAAGCTATCCTTTGGACACTCCTACTGTCTCTCTCTCTCTCTCTCTCTCTCTCTCTCTCTCTCTCTCACACACACACACACACACACACACACACACACACACACACACACACACACACACACAATTTTAAATAGTAAAAATAGGGCTAGAGAGATGGTTTAGTTAAGAGAACTTCCTGCTTTTCTAGAGGACCTGGGTTTGGCTGCCAGAACCCACATCAGATAGCTCACAGCTGCCCGGAGCGCTAGCCCCAAGGTGAATGACGTCCTCTTCTGGCACCTGCACACGTACAGCATACACTCACATTGACACACACATAAAAATAATCTTTAAGAAATGTGCAAAAATAATTTAAAATAATAAAAGTATTAAAAAGATAGATTGTGCCTGAGGAACACCAACTGGGTTTGTCCCTGGCCCTTCACACACACACACACACAAACGTGTGTACACAAGGGCGCTAAGATAGGATAAGTAGCCCAGGATGACACAGAACATGTGATCCCTCCCTTTGTCCCCGTGCATGGAGGACCCTTCCTTACAGCCTTCTACCGGCAAGCCCTCCTGGTGCTCAATGCTGTCAGCACAGGACACCACCACACATGCTGCCTGGGTCCAGGAGAGGTGCGGATGGGAGACAGTGATGCCAACCATGTCCCACACTCCCCTCTACACCTGCCTTGGTGCAGCTCCTCTGGACATAGGCAAAGGAGAGGACCGACCGCTCAGAGCCTTCCTTCTCTTACTGCAGTTGTGGGAAACATGCTCGCCTTCCCAGCCCTCTGGGCTTCACTTTCCTCAGCCTGAACAGAGCACGGTGTCCACTCTTCTCCCCACACCTATCCCAGAAACACTCAATCCCTTTAAAAACACACTATTCTTCACCTGGCCAGGGGGTCACAGTCCAAGGAAACGGGAACCAAGGGGAGTGTTGACTAACCGTGTGGGAACGCCCTTGCCTTCCTCAAAAGCTCCCTGGCCATAGTAACTTGTTCTTAACCCTTTTCTTAATGATTAGGTTACTTTTAGGAATTAGAGGTTTCCTTTATAGCAGGAAATTTAAGCTTAAACCACTCTTCATGCTCAGTGGGTGGGAACAATTTTCACCTGCTCATGTACCTTGCCCGGCAGGCTTAAACTAACAGTAAGGGAAACCTGTGTATTCAGACACAGAGAAATCAACCTCCAAAGTGACCAGGAAACCCTCCCTGCTGGCTGGCTTCTGTAGTGCAGAAGGCATACCTCAAGCTGCTTCAGGAGAAGAGACCTTGGTGGCCTTATTCAGTGTTGGATGCTGCATGCTACAATACTGACCTGCCCGGAAAAAATATGCCTATTGGTCCAATAGTGACATGACAAGCTACAGGGGTAAGCTGATTTGCTGAGGCCTGCTTCACAGGAGGAATGTCATACCTGGTAAACCTGGTCAATCTAACTAAGCTGAGAGCAGAGGAACCCTGTGGACAGTCAATGACACCTCAGACATTCACATTTGCAAGACAAACTGCAAGACAATAACAGCTGTTGACAGACTGACAAGCTGGTGTGTGCATGCCATAATCGTCCACAGTCATTCTCCACCTTAATTTTTGAGATAGGGTCTCTCACTGAACCCAGCGCTCACCAACTGGCTCCTCCGATCTGCCTGTATCACCTTTCTTGGTGCAGAAAATAAATGTTAACAATTATACAGGGGCTAGAAATCTTAATTCAGGTTCCTGTGTTCGCAAAGCAGACACCCTGCCAAGGGAACTGTCCCTCAGGTCCTTTTGGTTTCTGAAACAGGTTTTAGTGTGGCACCAGGATGTCATGGAACTCTCTCGGATGCTCCCGCTGCAGCCTCCCTAGTCCTAGGACCACGCGGGTGCCAGGAAGTCTAGCCAAGAGCACAGCCTGCAGAGAAAAGGCACATTCCTCAGCCAGTCAGTATCTGTGAGCTCCTAAGAGCAAGAGATGAGGCAGTGGCCAGTCATGGTGACCTCACTCTCCTTAGCTTATGTGTGGGAAAGAGCAGACAGCAGAAACATAAAATCATAACGTGAGAGTTGCTCATGAGGACATAGAGGGAGCTGAGTACTCTGTGATTCCTCAGCATTAGGAAAAGCAATGATTTTTTTCTAGCTTTATAGAAATATATAATTTTAAAAATTCATATGACTTACCCCAAATATACTGAACAGTTTATTTTTAATAGATTTATTATTGTCTGTGTGTGCAAGAACCATGTGCATGAGTGCAGGTTTGCGCATGCCACAGCACGTATGTGGCAGTCGGAGAACAATCTGGTGGACTTGGTTCTCTCTCCCCCTTTACACAGGTGCTGACAGTCAGGTTGTCAGGATCGCCTGGCAAGCGCTCTCCCGATAGACTGACCATCGTGCCAGCAAAGCTGGTTTTCAAAATTAAATTCCAAGGGCTGAGAAGCCTCGGTCAGAAAAATGCTTGCCACACAAGCATGGGAACCTTGAATTCTACTTCCATAAACCATGTAAAACACACAGGCATGGTAGTATATGTTCCCTGTGCTGGGGAGACAAAGCAGAAGGGTCCCTGGGGCTCACTGGCCCTGCCAGTCTACCTACTTGGTGAGTTTCAGGACAGAGACACTGTCTCCAAAACCAAAGGGAAGGCACCAGAGGGATTCCAGTCAGTTTTTTCTGTGGCCCCAAATGCCACCCCAACCCCCTGGGGTAGAAGCACTAAGGGCAGGGCTTTAGGTGACACTTCCATAGATAATATGCCAACAAAGAGTCACTGAGCAGCAAGGAAAGGATCAGAAAGTGTGCTGAGAATCACTCTCAGTTACTCTGAAACATGGCCTAAGAGAAACTCCCCAAGAACACATCGTCTCCCTTCTCCTCTGTCCACAACCCTTCAGCATGTCTGTCACCCACCTGAAACAGTTTTTGAGCCCTCATCTGGAATCACTATAAGGAATTAAGAAAGTGAACCATATTCCTAACAAGCAACCAACAAACCAACTTTGAATCACAGACAATCATGATAACAGCATTTCCACTGAGCTCCTGTCTGCATCAGAACCCATTCAAAGCTCCATGGTGCCAAATAATCTTTCAGAAGTGACCACGAAAATTACAGTAAGAAATACAAGTCTACCATAGCTATTCATCTGAGCCTTAAGGGGTGGGGCCCCCTGAATCTCTGCAAATTCTCTCCAAATTTAACGCCAAAAGTTTTGTTAACTTTTGCTTTCTGAGCAAAGCGCTTCACAAACTGACAAATCTAGATGTGTTCCCTGCAATAAAATTTCTCCCTCCCAAATATTCCACAAAACCTGACTGGTGCTGCAAGTGACAACTGAAAGCTTGGGCTTAAGTCTTCTATTTTGCTGAGCTGGGAATCCAACTCACAACCTCAAACATACTAGGCAGACAGTACCCAGCATGGAGCACCCCAGGGCTCCCTTTGTAAACCACTACGGTTATGATAAGGTGCACAGCAGAAAGGGCGCCGATCGATCTGCGGTTCAGGTCTCTTGCCACACGTGAGCAAGTGAAGAGGGACAATCTCCCTTTAAAATGACCTCTAGAGAACTTTCTCTTCCTCCTAGGTGTCCAATGCCAGGAAGTTCTCCCTTTGGCCCATTAAATTCTTCCAAGCACTTGAGCTGCCGTGGCCCCTCCCACTCCCAGGGAGCTAAGCTCCCCACGACAACCTCGAAGAAGACATCTGCGCACTCATCATCTCTGCTGGAAACCCCCATGGCTTCCATCTCCATCAGAATGGTCCCCTGCATCCCCAGAATGACCAACCTCGGTCACCATCCAGCCATCCAACTCTTTGTTAGTTCTCCAGCCTCTTCCCTTTTTACTCTTTCATCCTCTGCATCTCCATTTCTATGTCTAACTGTGAGCCTCTGGTGCAGCCCTTTGCCCTGAGACACAAATGCCTGGAACTGAATGCTCTCCGAACTCAGCGCCTGGCTGGGCACCTCTGTGCATGTCCCCCAGGCATACACACCCCGGGCTCTTACAGTTTCTCTACCCTCCAAGCCTAGTTGACTTTCCTAGTTCTCTTTTCCTCCTAGTGGGTGTCAGAATTTCAGCTTGTCTGCCCTGTTGGTTTTTTAAATCTCAAACTTCAATGAAATTGTTCTCAAGTTTCCTTCTGAATCCGTTTTAAATTATTTTGTTAATGAACCGAAATTCAAGGGGAGCCTCAATTTTGACAGTAGCGCTTTGCTCACTCATACTCTCAGCTAGAATGCTCTTTCCCTCACTTGCAGGTCTTGCTCAAACAGCATCTTCTTCCCCCCCCACCAGTTAAAACTTCCAACTCTTTACTTTTTAAAAATAGTCTATAATTTATTGTGTTATTGACCAGCAATAAGAAGCCCCAAGGTTGCAGAGATCCATCTGTCTACTGCAGCATGCAGGTCTAGAAGCCTGCACTTATCAAGTCAAGTGTTTAAAAAGCATCTGAGAAAAGTTATTCACTTAACAAGGGCTTGTTGGGCACATAGTCCTGCAAAAGGCATCACACTGCCTTTGCCTTTATAAAGCACTGGTGGAACACTGGGGTGCAGGACCTGAAAACCTGGGCAATGTGCACAGGTCAAAGAATGTGCCAACAGTTCAGAGGAAACGGCTTGGGCATGCGCTTGGTCCAACGGGTCACCGTCGCACAGGGCAAAGGTTCTTCCCTAGATTCCCAGGATCGCAACATCCCATTTCCCCCGCTGGAGAAGTTACTAGACGAGCGATGCAACTTCCGGCCTCTTCCCAACCGGCATATTTAAAGAGAAAGAATCATAATGATTTCTACTCTCCTGCAGCAGCATCTCATTCCATGAGAGCTCAATCCCTGTCCAACCCTCTCACTCCGAGTACCCACCCCGCCAACACACACCCTGCAACCCGGCCAAAACCCCACAGCACTTCCCACCTGCTCCCGGCGTGCCCCGCGGCTCCTCCCCGCGCGTGCGTAATAAACGCCTTCTTGGGCCTGGGAGGGGCTGGGGCTCCGGCCTAGGCCGGACACGCCCCCTAGAGCAAAGACGACTTTTGATTGGCTGCAGGCGCTCGCCCGAGCTTGGCTGGAACGCAGGGGCAGTGCTTTTAAAGGCGCTACCCTGTGCAAGCTGGAACTTGAGTGCTGCTTTCCTGTGCTCGCTCCCGCGCTTTCGGAATCCAGGTTACCCCGCCAGTATGTCTCAGGTACTGCAGCGGGCTGCGAAGGTGCAGTGGGTTTGGGGGAATCCATCCGCGGGAATCCCGCGGGGTCTTGCACCCCTCCTCCCATCCCTCCCCGGATACTAGGCATCTGTTCTGGGATCTGAGCCCAGCTCCTAGCCTGGGGAGCGGAACTTTTTTCCTTGCAGATTTCTGAAACTGCCACCCACGCCGGAACTGCTGGAGAGTTGCAGGTGGGCTAGACTCCTGGGTTAGGCAGGCCCAGGGTCCTCGAAAGAAAAATGGGGCAATGAGGGGATGAAGGGCAGAGAAGATTGAATCCCATCCTGGGAAGAACCGGAATGGAAAAGAAGGGCACTAAATGGAGGCCCTGGCTGGGGAGCCTGGAGGTTGAGGGAAGTAATTAGTGTCAAGCTTGTACAAAAGACATGCCTCTAGGTGAGGTAACCCAGAAGCTTTTTCCTTCCCTCCAGTGGAGACCCTTGCCCGGGACCTAGCCCTGTAGGGTGATCCTTAGCTCCTCCCACTTGACTCTCCCTAATCTGGGCACTGGGACAGAGGTCAACGCTGAACTCCAGGACCCAGTAGGAAGAGACCAGTGGGCTCCTGACCCTGGATTCCACTG
Organism: Sigmodon hispidus; assembly: GCA_004025045.1. Classification (NCBI taxonomy): domain Eukaryota; kingdom Metazoa; phylum Chordata; class Mammalia; order Rodentia; family Cricetidae; genus Sigmodon; species Sigmodon hispidus. The sequence goes on along the minus strand of PVIH01014277.1, from coordinate 38,324 downwards.
CATTCATGTCCTGAACCCTGATGGGCTGTTTTGATCACGCCACATTTCCCTTCCCTGCCCCGTCAATCTCCGCTGATCATAGGTCGGGGCCTTGCTAGAACCCGAGAAATTACTAGATTTGGGCCAGCAGTGATCAGGCAGTTGGGCAGGAAAATTTTCAAGGGCATTTACATCCACAGTGTGCCAAGTCTATTCCCAGCACTCCACAGTGCTGTAACTGCTTGAGTGGACAGGTGGGCCTTGGCCTAATCTTGGTAGGAGGAGAGAGTTTGGCAGGAGTGCTGTCTTCCCGCGTTCCTATCCATTCCAGGACATATCCCACTCAGGCATCCTCCATTCACTCCCTCTCACTCTCACTAGGCTGAATTTGACAAAGCTGCTGAGGAAGTGAAGCACCTCAAGACCCAGCCAAGTGATGAAGAGATGCTCTTCATCTACAGCCACTATAAACAAGCCACCGTGGGCGACATAAATACAGGTATGCCCAACTTCTCATCAAAGCAGGCCAAGTTGGCTCAGCAGCCCAGGAGTCTGAGAACTTTCCTTTCCAACTGCCTGAGGCCCTAAGTGAACCTGAATGGCAGGGTATGGTGACTTTAAGCTGGGAGATTTTCTCTGCAAAGAACTTCTTCCTAAATTCTTAGTGTGAGCCTGGGAGCAGATTCAGTCTGGTTTTAGAAGGACTTTTACCGATTATCTCAGCATCTACTGAAGGAAGCAAAGGCCCCAGAGGAAGCTTGCTTCTAAACCGTGTTGCTCACTAGTGGCTCACTAGGGAACTACTGTTCCCATCAGATAGATGAACAGGGTCATCGAGCACTTGGCAGCCACCCCAAGCCTAGTAGATGAATGAGCAGGATATCATCAGGTACCCTGGGGCAAGTTGGAAGTGATGCTGTCGAAATTCTGCAACACCCATGTGACTTTCATCCCTCTCTAAAAATCTTGGTGCTTTTTTTTTTTTTTTTGCTAAGCGCTGGAGCATGTGCATGTAGAGGCCAGAGAACAGCATTGTTTCTGCAGACACCATCCACCTTTGGTGGAGTATGTGCTTGTAGAGGCTAGAGAACAGCATTGTTTCCGCAGACACCATCCACCTTTTGCCTTTGATTTTTTGAGGCAGGATCTCCCCCTGGCTTGGAGCTTGCCAAGTAGTCTAGGTTGGTGGACCAGCAAGCCTCAGGGATCTGTCTGTCTCTGCTTTTCCAGCACTGGCATTATAAGCACAGGCTGCCATGTGCTCCTGCCTCTGGGAATAACACTCAGGTCCTTATACTTGCAAGGTAAGCATTTTATTGGCTAACCTTTCTCCCTAGCCCCTTGGTACGGATTTTGAAGCTGTGCTGAGGCTTACCTTTGTCTTTGTGTTTTCTGCCTTGGGCAGTGGCCATATCCTGAGATAAGCAGTAAAGTGCATTCTAGCAAGGACTCATGACAGCATAGAAGGAAGTGTACCCCTCAGCTGCCCACCAAGTGTGTCCTCTGGAGCCGGAGTGGCAGGCCAAACAGGTCAGATCAGAGGGCTTATAAGTATCCAGAGGAAGAAGAAAGTGGGAAGGGAACAGGTAGGCTGTAGTATTTTCTCAGAGTTTGGCCTCTAGCCAGGCTAGAGGTACTTGCTGGCCCTGTACGAGCGTCAATAGACTGGCTTGGAACCTATCACTTCCTGATCTGTACTGTTCAATACAACAAAGACTAACCACATCTGGCTATATAGTATTTAGTTGAAAATGGCCAAAAACATGAGCAATGCCAAAAACATGAGCCGTGTTTTCAAGGGCTCAGTAGCCTCATGGGCCAATTCAGTGGCTTCTGAATTAAATGTTGCAAGGCCCAGTGAAATGGCTAGCGGGTAAAGGCTCTTGCTGCCACTCCTGACTGCCTAAGGGACCCACTTGTTGAAAGAATGGACTCCCAAAAGTTGCTCTGTGGCATCCACACATGCATAATGGCATGCACACACATACATCCCAGTATACACATTAACTGTGTAAATGTTGCAGATATACATTTCCATATCTGGAGAACAGACCGGCAGGAGTCTTCTCTGGGGTTCTGAGGGTTCCTCTGTAGGCAGTCTTCCTGTAAGGTTCCCAGGACCTTTTCCTCAGACTCAGTGCCCTAAGCCATACGCTCTGTAGTTTCTGTTCTTAGCAATGAAATTGTTCTTCAGGGAGGAGGGTGGGAGAGCTTCTCTCCCAGATGCAGATGCTCTGGAAGAAGCAGTTAAAAAACAAAACAAAACCCTACCGACCAAGGAGTCCATTGAAGACATAGAAAAATGACATAGAGCCGTGTTATAAAAGACAAGTCACAGGAAGGACACCCAGAAGGAACACGGACGACAGAAATGCAACAGAGAGAGAAAGCAGCCACTGAGAAAGACGGGAGGGAGCCTAATAGTATCTCTTTGCAGAATTGTCTTTGAGGTTGTTGTTTCAATGTCATGTGCATTGATGTATTATTACCTGCACGTCTGTCTGTGTGAGGCTGTCAGGTCCCCTGGAACTGGAGTTACAGTTATGAGCCACCATGTAGGTGCTGGGAATTGAACCTGGTTCTTCAGAAGAGCAGCCAGTGCTCATAACCACTGAGCCATCTCTCCAGCCCCATCTCCCCCACTGAGCCATCTCTCCAGCCCCATCTCCCCCACCCCTAGCCCTGGAGTTTTGGGATTGTGAACCGCATGAATGGATGTTTGTTTGTTTAATTTGATTAAAGTACAGATTTGATTTGGTTTGAGAATTTTTGGTCTCTTTTTTTCTTCCCCTCCGTTTTGTTTAAGACAGAGTCTCATGTAGCCCAGGCTGACCCAAATTTACTATGTAGCCAAAAAAAAATGACTTTGAAGTTCTGATCTTTGTGCTGCCAGCTTACAAATGCTGATCACCATGCCCGGTTTATCTGGTCCTGGGCATGAGACCAGGGTTTGGGGATGCCAGGCAAGCACTCTGCCTACTGAGCCACATCCCTAGCCCTTTTATAATTTTTTTATTTTTCTGATTTTGAAACCAGCTCTCATTAAACCACCCAATATGGCTTTAAGCTCTCTTTGTAGGCCAGGAAGGCCTTGAACCTCCAACCCTTCTGCCTCAGTCTCTGGAGTGGCTGGTGTCACAGGTGTGTACCACCAGGCCTACCGATTTTACTTTATATTTATATTTTTATATATTATAATTTTATTTTATATTTATATATATTCTGTTTTTTGAGACAAGTTTTTGTGTAACCTGGACTGACCTAAAACTCACTGTGTAGCTAAAATGACCTTGAATTCCCACTCCCCCTGCCTCTACTTTCTGAGTGTTGTTGGGATTATAGATGTGTGCCACGGTTCCCTACTTAGACAGGTCTGAATCTTAACAGAGCTTTTGTACATGCTAGGGAACACCTACCAGCTCAACCTCATCCTCAGTCCCAAAAATTAATATTTTTAAAGTAAAACTTTGGATTTTAAACTTAACATGCAGTACAAAAAAAAAATCTAAGAACTTTTTTTTAATCCTGGTTTTTCTCAATTTTAAATTTGGGTTGCTCTCTAAAGCCATCTAGGTTTCTTACGATAGAACCCTCTATGTGACACACTGGGAATCTGCATTTAAAAAATGTCTTGTGAGCCAAGCAGTGGTAGCTCACAGCTTTTATCCCAGCACTCGGGAGATAGAGGTAGGTAGATCTCTGAGTTCAAGGCTAGCCTGGTCTACAGAGTAAGTTGCTAGACAGAGAAACCTTGTTGTTTTGGGTGTTTGTTTTGGGGTGGGAGGAGTCTTGCTTTTCATGGGAAAAAGGCTGATAAAGCTCTCCATTGGAACTTGTAACAAATCTACTGTCTGCCTTTTCACTGTTACAGAGAGGCCCGGGCTCTTGGACCTGAAAGGCAAGGCCAAGTGGGATTCGTGGAATAAGCTGAAAGGTAACTTGTTCTATGCTTCCCTCCTTTGTGAGGCTGGGCTTTGAAGACTCCAGTCTGGAGTGGAGGAGGAGGTACACATTGGAAAGCAGCCCAGCCAGCCCTAGCATGGGGAAAACTAGGCCACCTCCTTTGCCTCCCAATGTTGCTGGTGTCTCTTCTAAGAGCTCCGTCTCTGGGCAGAGGTGTTATCTAGAGGGAAAGGACCTGGGGATCAGCCACTGAGGACTAGACCGGGGAGTGACATTGTTGTCGTGGTCTTTGGAGGTCATTAAAGAGAGCTCCCGCTCCCCCTTTCACACCTCGGTCTCCCCAACAAGGCCAGGCGGTGACCCCTTAGCCGAGTAGCTGTTCCCCAGTTCCCTTTCAGGCAGAAGGGCACATGAAAAAGGGGGATGAGGTAATGCATGGCCAGTGAATGGAGCTATTATTTGCCCAGCACAGGCATCCAAGAAGTGTCCAGGCCCTACTAAATCACGTGTTCCCATGGCAGCAATCCCCAAAAGCTGGCACCAAAGCCGTTGGCAGCTTTCACACCCTCGCTAGCCAGTTGCTGAATAAGCCACTGTCCTCACAACGCAGAGAGGCATGAATTCAGGAAGAGCCAGCCCACTAAAATACACTGCTAGGGGGCCATGTGGGCCTGGGTGTCCCCCTTCCACACCATTCTCAGGCCCTGGATACCCTGGTGCATCACAACAAGCCTCCTCAGTCCCTCAGGACTTCTCATTCCCTGGGGGAATCTAGGAAACCCAGTATGGCCGTACATCAGGGTGTATTCATTGTCCTTTATGCTAAGACAAAGAGACAAAGATTCGCCTCATTTCTTTCCAAGAACCAACTGCTTTTCCTCACGTCTTCACCTCTTCTCCCAGCCTCTCTCTGGGAGGTAGATGGTGGCTGGCTGGACCTTTTCATAACCAACAGCCTTGCTCTGGGAGATAAGAATCCAAAACTGATAGTTCATAGGGCTGAAGCCAAACATGAAATTGTAGTACCAGAAAAATCACTGCAGGGACACTTTCCTGCTTGTCTAGAAAGCTGAGGTCTACACTGCCTGCTGCCCTGCTTTCAAGGGCAACCCATCATGCAAGAGCTTGATGCATTGTAAGGCAGGACTCACCCTGGAGTGCCATGTATCTAGTCCTTAAGCCATCTCTGAGATATAAGAGCTGTGCTGTATGGATAAGAAATAACCTCCAAAAATAAACTGGCATCACAGCAAGTGTGTCCAACCTGTGACCCAACACGTGTAGATCATAACATTGTGTCATAACGTTAGAAGCTTGAACATCTGGGACTGGAGAGATGCTCAGTCAGCAAGCTGCCTGCCGTGCAAACACAATGCCCTGAGTTTAGATCCCCAGTACCTATAAAAAAGCAAGGCACAGCAATATGCATCTGGAACCCTAATGCTGGAAAGGGCAGAGGCGGGCAGGTTGATCCTCAGAGCTCACTGGCCAATCCAGGATCTCCAAGTTCAATGAGAAAGCTTGTCTCAAATAAGTAGAAGGTCTGGTGAGATGGTTCAGTGGGTAAAGGTGCTTGATGCCAAGCCTAAAAACTTGAGTTTGATCTCCAGAGCTCACATTGATGGAAATCAGTTCCCCCAAGATGTGCTCTAATGTCTACCCATGCTGGAGTATGAAATGCCCCTCCCCTGCCTTAGTTCCTGTTCTGTTGCTGTAAAGAGGCCACTCTGGTTGTTGCAGTTTTAGAGGGTTGGTCCATCATCATGGCAGGAAACAGACATGATAGAGTGGTAGTCCAGAGCTTTTCATCCTGACCCACAGGCAGGAGAGAGGGAAAACTAAAAGCCCACCGACAGTGACACACCTCCTCCAATAACACCACGCCTCCTAATCCTTCTCAGACAGTTCCACTGACTGGGGAGTAACCATTCAAGTATATGAATCTGTGGGGCCTTACTCAGCCACCACACCCCTCTTGCAAAATAAATACATAAACTTTTGAGTAGCTGAGGTGGGACTGGAGAGATGGTTAATTGATTCAGAGCACCTGCTGCTCTTACAGAGGACTTGGATTTGGTTCTCAGAACCCACAACAACTGCCTATAACTTTTCCCAAGAGATCTGACACCCTCATCTCACTTGAGGCACCTGCATGCATTTGGTGCATATACATATATTCGAGCACATTTGCATACTAATTAATAAATAACGAAAGTCTTTTTAAGTAAATAGAGAACAGTGGAGAAGACACTTGTTTGTAACTGACTTCCACACTGTACACATGTGCACATTTGCTGGCAAACATGCAGACACATACATAGGACATACACTGTACAAAAACGCACACACAAGTTTTTAAACAGCTGAGGCCGGATACTCCACCCCAGCTCGATGCTTTTCTAGCAGATAACTTCCCTGATGTGCTCTCCACCAATTCTTCCAGGAACTTCCAAGGAAAGCGCCATGAAAACCTATGTGGAAAAAGTGGAGGAGTTGAAGAAGAAATACGGAATTTAAAAGACCGGATTTGGTGGCCAGACATGTGTGACCCATGAGGACATAATGCCTTGTTTTTATCTAATGTAGATGATATGGTTCTGATAAACTAGGGCCAGAATTAATCGCTGATCCTCCTCTTCTCTGTGTAGTTTTTACCTGAAATCAATTAAAAGTGCATTTGTTACATTATATCTTTAGTCCTCTGGGTTGTTTCCTATTTTTTAAGTCTTATTCACTTAATTGTATTTGTTCTATGTGTGTATGGGTGTGAGTGCAGCACACACGTGTAGGTCGGAAGAAACTCTGCCCTTATCTCCTCCTACCTTGTAGGTCCTGGGTTGGGGTGGTGGGCTCAGGTTGTCAAGCGTTCTTACCCACTGGACGGCCTCACCAGCCCATCATCCAGGTTCTGGAAATGTCTTACCTTGTTCCAGTCTCTCATCTCTGCTTCCTTCTAAAGATGAGCTTTGGAGCTGGTGTAGGTCAGTTTAGGAGAGGGCTACCGAGCATGCCCAAACCCATGGGTTTGATTTCCCAACACCAAAAATTCAGGCATGGGTGTGCACACCTGTAATCCCAACACTCAGGTGGTAAAGTCAGGTATATCAGAAGTTCAAGGCCACCTCTTGGTGACAGAGAAAATTTGAGACCAGCATGGGCTACATGAGACCCTAGGTTATAAAAATAAAAATCAATGATGATATGCTCTTCAAGGATTTCTGCCCTCATTTCTCTGTTCCTGGATGGAGTGTGAGGGGTGGCCACACTCGTTCCCGTGTGTGTGCAGCCGTGGTGAGGGATTGTAGATGTGTTTCTTCCTCTTCCAGACCCCTCAGCTCAGGAGAGCTGGCTGGGACCCCATCTCAGGGGCCGCCCTCAGGTTCTAAGGAAGCAGGATTGACAGTGTTTGAACTTTGGCTAAATCCAGCCTCTCCCTGGATCCAGAGCAATTGAGCAAGAGTGGGAACACCCTTGGGAACAGCATGCTGCTGGCCTGGGTGAGGACTCCCAAGGTTCCTTTTGAAACTGGGCCACAAGTGGTTCACCAATGAACCAAGGACTTCCTCAGTGGGAAGAAGGGGAGGCCACGGAAAAGCAAGGCTGGAGTTTCATAGAGGATTGCTGTTCAAAAGAAAAGGCAGCAGGCGAAGGCATGCTACAGGCGGGTCCCTTCTGCAGCCCTGAACATGGGCTACTGTAGTGCTTTTCCATGTCATGGGTGAGGATGTTAGGAGCTCAAAAATACTCCAGAGGCAAGTAGCTCTCTTTAAGCTTTCCTTTCCCATAGCCACAGTTTAGCCTCCCTCCCTGACAACAGTGAGACCTGAGAATGACTCATATCAGCTCCCTCTGCCGGTAAATCAGCCTTAAACGCAGGCCATTACCCTGATTCCAAAGACGAAGCCTGCAGAGAGGCAAGAAGGAGGCAAGCAGCCTTCATGGTTGAGGGTGGTGCCTTCTGCCCCGAAGGGCGGGCAGGAGGGAGCAGGCTCAGGTGTGTATGATCCTGTGCTAGGCAGTAGGAACTCAGGGAAGCAGATGTGAAGGCACATCTGAGGGCTGAGGGGTTGGTGCTGTCTGTAGGACCTGAGCTCAGTCCCAGAACTCAAAAGGCTGGGTGTGGTAGTAGCATGAACTTGTAATCTCAGCACCTGAGACAAGCAAGCACAGCCCTAGGGCTCTCTGGAAAACCAGACTAGCCTACCTGGTGAGTTTTACGCCAATAAGAGCCTGTCTTTTAGACAAGATGGGCCAGGGAGGAGGCTCAACAGTTAAGAACATTTGCTGTTCTTGTAGAGGACCCAGGATTGCTCACAACTGCCTGTAACTCCAGTTCCAGGGGATTCAACACACTCTTCTGACCTCCACAGGCACCAGACATGCATGTGGTCAGAGACAGACAGACAGACAAAATACTCACACACATAAAATTAAATCTTTTTTTAAAAGATAGACAGTGCCTGAGCAAAAAACCCAAATGAAGACTGTATGATAGCCCTCTCAGGTCCCAGTAAACAAAGGCCATTAATAGGTCATGGTTCCTTCCCATCTCCACAGAGAAACACTGGAGATGAGAAGGAACCATCTCTGGCACACACACACACACACACACACACACACACACACACACACAGGGTGGGAGTCCGGGGGGGGGGGGGGGAAAGACAGAGAAAAATAACCTTAAAGGAAGTCTAAGATGTTCCTCTCCAGACTCAGCTCAAGGCTCCACCCAGCAAATTCCCCTGGAGGACAGTGGTGAACCTTCCTGAGACTGAGACTGATAGTCGTCCAACATGGGGCTGTTACCATCAAGATTGCTTTATCAGGATCTTGCCTCCCACCAGCTTTCAAGACCATCACTAGCAACCCCTCAGTCTACAGTTGTGGGGATCCAGGAAGGCTTAGGACTGGAGTTCTCTACCTTTCAATAATGTACATGGGTGGATACCGAGCCTACTGACTGGCTTGTGAGGCTGGAAGGCCTGCAGAGCACCATGTCCTCACCTTTCGGATGAGGAAGCCTTCAGGCCTGACGCTATAGTTACACGATGCTAAGAGACTGTCAGTGCTTCTCTCTGGAGATGGGAAGTAACCGTGACTTATAAATGGCCTTTGTTTACTGGGAGCCTGAGAGGGCTATCATACAGTCTTCATTTGGGTTTTTGCATCCTGGGGTGTGGGGAATACACCTCAGTACAGTGAACTTGTTCTTGGGGAACACATTCCAAGATTCCTCTATCATATATTTTTGAGGCAGGGGATCCCAGGGAACCTGGAATTTACCTTTCCCCACTAAACTAGCTGGTCACTGAGTTTCCAGAATTCACCTGTCCCTGCTTCCCTAAATTCACAGGGCTGCTTATATGGATTTTTATGCTGGCACAGCAAACATTTTACTCACTGAGCCTTTTAAAAATATTTTAAAACTGGCTTTTTTACTGCGAGTGCATGCACATGCGTCCGTGTGTGTGCATTCGGGCGTGTGGTACACTCGGGTCACGTGGGAATCAGATGAGCCTCCTGTGCCCATCACCACCTTTCACCCTGTTGGGGCAGGGTTCCTTTTGTTCTTCCTCCGCTGTCTGCCAGGTGGCCCTCAGGCTTCAGGGTCCTCTGCGGCTGCCTCCCTCTCTCTGTGGGAGTGGTGTGATTACAGTCACCCTACCCAGGCAGTTTGTGTCATGCTAGGGTCAAACTGAGGTCCTCACCCTACACAGGAAGTCTTTTTACCTCCTTCCCATCTCCCCCGCAGCAAGAGAAGCGCTGTGCTAAGCCTTCGGCCCTGGACAGTTTTCCTTTATTTGAGAAAGCCTCACTACATAGCCCAGGCTGGCCTCAAACTCAGGATCTTCCTGTCCCAGCCTCCTGAGTACCTGGATTACAGGTACACACCACCACGCCCCACTCCTACTCTTGGACTTGTTTATCCCAGGTCCTGAAACTCCAGATGAGCGGGCACTGCGGCACCTCGCTGTGTCCGTTAACCAAATAAGGAGATTAAGGCCTAGGTAACAGAAATGCATGGAAAGCCTGGCTTCCCCCCTCTTGTGAGCACCAGCCACATCTCAGAGCTGCATCTCCACTGACTGTCCAAGGGCAAGAATGGCAAGTTCCTGTGCTCCTAGGAGCTCAGTCCTGGAATCCATTCCTGAGACCAGGATTGCAAAAGCAGTTCCATCTCCCCCTGGAGGCCGCCCAGGGAAGTGCACGTTTTAAACTTTTAAGGTGATTCCCAGGCTGAGTAGGTGTGTCACCCATCCTCACCATCACCACCCAACTACACATACACTAGAGAGCAGTCTTACTGCTATTCATCTGGCATCCTTAGGTGTTAGCAATAGCTTTCCCTCAGAGGCTTTTCTGGGCTTTCATTTTATATATATATATATATACATATATTTTTTTTTTTTAAAACTTTATTTATTTATTTGCCTTGGTGTTTGCCTGGAACTGGAGCTACAGACAGTTGTTAGCTGCCATGTGGGTGCTGGGAATCGAACCCGGGTCCTCTGGAAGAGCAGACGGTGCTCTTAACCGCTGAGCCATCTCTCCAGCCCCATATACATATATTTTTAAGCAGTGCTAAGGAGGTTAGTGTCCCATGAAAGCCACCCATAAAAGGTTAAAGAGAAGCTCCTAGAGGTGGCTGGGTTACTAAAGTCAGGTTGGAATATTGTAAATAGATGTCTTACAGTTAGATAATTATAGGTACTTAAATTACAGGTACTGAAGTTGAGGATGAGGCCAGAGAGGTCACCAGTGAGGCAGGCTTTTCAGCTTTGACTCTGGGCTCTGGATCAGACATTTTATCTGAAGGGGACTGCTTGAGACTCTGCCATGCTACCTACCCAAGCTAGTGAACACCTTAAGGAATTTCTGTGATTTTTTTTCATTTGACATTTAGGGACTGCAATTGTGTGCAGATAACTGAGCTAACGGAAGTGAGGCATGGATGAAGAGGGGACTGCTCTGGGGTCTTTGCAGCTATAAAGAGAAGGGTATTATTGGGGTAAGGCTCAAGGTGAGGCCTAGCTCAGCAACCTGAGAACTTGTTGGGAGAAAGGAGTACAAAGACCATATAAAAATAGGGACAGATTGGAGCGGCACAGCTAAAGGTATCCACAGTGAGAGCATGTACCAGCAGCAGCTGCTGCTGGGTGCATGAGAGAGAATGAACTGGAAATTAAGCTGCAGTGTAGAGTTACCTCCAGCTAATGAGCCACCAGCAGCTAGACAGCTGTGAGCCGGAGACAGCTGGACCAGTGTGATCCTAAATGAGTGTCTTCAGCGCTGACCACATAGCATCACCGCGGTGGCTTGTCAAGGGCACACAATCTAGAATCATGAGAAAAGACTCTCAAAGGATTGTCTAGCCTGGGCCAGGACCTGTCGGAGGAGGTGTATCTTGATTATTTTAATTGAACTAGGAAGACTTGCCCACTGCAGGGCCTATCTTTTGGGCCTGGAGATTGTCTAGAGAAGTGAGCTGAGCGCAAGCATGCATTCATCATTGCTGTCTGCTCTTTCCTGTGGGTGCAATGTGACTGTCTGCTTCAAGTCCCTGCGGTCTCCACCTCTCCTCAGTGATGGACGGAACCTGGAACTCTGAGCCAAGTGAACCTTCCTCCCATAAGTGCTTTCTGCCGGGTGTTGTTTGTTTGTTGTTTGGAGTTTTTGTTTTCAAATTTAACTTTTTGTTTCTCTGTGAATTCCTCATCATGCATCTCTATGCCTTCCATCTCGTTCCTTCCCATCTGCCCTGTATCCTTGCACACACACACACACACACACACACACACACATACACACCAGGATAAAGCAAGATAAAATTAAAAAGAAAGCAGAAGAGAGTAAAGAAAAGAAAAATCTCACTGTGGAAGCTTCAGTGTGGCTCAGTGAGTCACACAGTCCTTTAGTTCACACATTGTTACTTGCAAGTATTCGTTGCATTGAGCCATTGGTCTGGTTTGAGGTCCCTGGCTTTTGCAGCATCATCAATGCTGGGCCCTCAGTGGGACTCCTCTTGAATATCCTGCTGTTGTCATGGAGATCATGTAACTTTGGATCTGCAGGACCAAACCCTTCACATGCTCCAGCAGATCATAGATGGGGTGGATGATGGGATGCACCAACTCATAGTTCTGGTTCTGGGCAGTCGCTGGGTTGGTCAGCTGGCCAGCTCTACCTCATCCTCAACACCAGGTCATTAGAGCAAGAGACCAGACCCTGCCTCTCACCAGCTGCAGCACTAGGCACAGTGACTCTGCTTCACAGTAGAGCTGGGTCTGGTGGTGTAGGTGTGAGCAAGACCTGAGAGCAAGAGAATCAGTTCCTCCCCTTGTTGCTAGCCAGGACAGCACTGGAGAGCTCACCTTGGTGCTGAGGATGAGATAGAGCTGGCCAACTAACCAACCTATCAACAACCCAGACCCAGAACCAGAACTGTGAGTTGGCCCATCCCACCATCCACCCCATCTCTGGTCCTACTTACCACAGGTCTCGAGGGGCATGCAGTGGCTTTATCTCCCTTGCCCACACCACCATGTGGTAGATGAGGGTCGGGGCTTGATCTCACACTCATGCTCTCAGGCCAGATCACTCACATTTCTATCAACAAGGTCAGCTCTACTGTGTTGTTCAGGCAACGTGCAGGGCCCACTCCCCTTAGTTCTGCAAAGTGAGGGATAGGGGCAGCTCTCTCATCCGCCACAGGCCTGCCAAGTGTTTTTATCACAACAGCAGGAAAACCAAGACAAGGACCATTGCCCCAAGTTCTTGGTGCAGACATTCAGCATTTCTGAAGTCGGCATCCCACCCCTTCCTTTTTTTTTTTTTTTTAACTTTTTGGGAATGGGTATCAAATATGTATACATATTTTGCAAATATACATACTTTGGGTTTGTTTCATGTGGATGTTTATGTGTGTATTTGCATGTGGCATACTTGTGTAATTTAAACACGAGAGGCAGAGGTCAAGGGTCAACCTCTGGTATCTTTCTCAGTCATTGTCCACCTTTTCTGAATCAGGGTCTCTCACAGATTCAGCTGAACTGGCTACCGGTGAGCCCCAAGGATTCTGTCTTCTCTCTTCAGCACTGGGATTAAAAACTCACATCACCAAAACCAACTTTTTAGATGTAGATTTGGGCAATGCAGCTGAGGTCCCCACACTTGTATGACCTTGCCAAGAGGGTTTCTGAGAGGTCGCCCTCACCGTAAGTAAGCACAGACATGGGATTACCACAAGTCCTCTGAAGGAAGAAGGAAAAGGGGAGGGAAAGAAAACCCAGGAAGTCCTTTTCAAAGGACTATAGTGAGCAAAACAATGGTCTCCATAAGGATGTTTCTGTCCTCAGTCACAGACTAAGGGTACCAATGGACATGAGTTTATTAACTCACTGAGTTTCCAAAATAGTCCAGAAGAGCCCAGTGCAACCACAAGGCGTGGAAATGGCAGGCAAAGAAAAACAAATCAGTGTCCAAGTGAGAACGGCCTCTGGCTTTGAAGACAAGTCATGGCAAGGCACATGGGAGCACTCAGAGACTAGGGAGACCAAGGAAACAGTTTCCCCTGGAGACACCACAAGGAAAATAGCCCTATTATACCTACACATTCACCCCCGGGCACCCATGCCAAACTTCCACCCTGCAGAAGTGCGGTGTATTTGTGTATTAGGGAGGCAGAGGCAGGAGGAACAGAACTTCAAGCTTGTCCTTGGCTACATGGTTCAAGATTGACCTAAGCCTCATGAGACCCTGTCTCAAAAAGGTGGAGGGCCTGAGGTACCTCTGTGTAATGAAACTCCTAAATTGTATCTTCAAATGCTAACATTTTTCTTATCCACATGGATCTGGGGTTGGCCCTGTCTCAGCAAAAGGTGCATGTTGCTGTAATTAGGGCATGGCCCAGGCTTCAGTCCTGTCAGTTTTCCTGCTCATCAGGCTAATGGCTGCTTCTGGCACTCACCCATGTCCCTTTATGTAGCTTGAGCTTCCTTACACTATGATGGCTGAGTTCCCATGCAGTGTCCCCAGATATCCATACATCACCTTTGTGTGTGTGTGTGTGTGTGTGTGTGTGTGTGTGTGTGTGTGTGTTGGGGGGATGCATGTGTACATGAATGTTCTTGTCTACATGTGTGCACATGCATGTGGAGACCTGAAGCCAGGGCACTGTTCACTTTGTATTTTGATTCAGGGTCTCTTCACTGATTTGGAATGCAATGATTTAGCTAGGCTACATGGATGGACAGCCAGCCCCAGTCGCCCAACCCCCCCCCAAGTTTGGATTTCTATTGCTGTGATGAAACTCTATGATGAAAAGCAAATTGGAGAGGAAACAGTTTATTTGGCTTACATATGTCTCACTGAAGGAAGCAGGACAGAAACTTGAGCAAGGCTGGAATCTGGAGGCAGGAGCTGAGACAGAGGCCATGGGGAAGCACTGCTTACTGGCTGGCTCCTGTTGGCTTGCTCAGCCTGGAATTGTCTTATTGTACCCAGGACTACCAGCCCAGGGGCAGCACCACCCATACTGGGTTGGGCCCTCCCACATAAATCATCAGCCAAGAAAATGCACCCATAGGCTTGCCCTCAGGCCCATCTGGTGAACATTTTCTCACTGAGTCTTTCTGTTCCAAAATGACGAGGAAGGTTTGGTGACACAATATCAGCCAGCATATCACACTATGTTACAAGTTTGGGCTACCATTTCCAGCTTTTTCTTTTTTTTAAAGTTTACTTTTTATTTTTTATGATGTTTTGGTAGTACGTGTACCACATGTCTCCTCCAGTGACCCTTAGCTTCACTGTGGCTGGTAGAAATTTCCTGCTTTTGCTGCCTGTGTTGCAATAGAGTTGTGGCAGCGACCTTTGCCACATGGGACAGCCCATATTCTTGCAATAACACTGTTCTTTTATGGTGCATTTGCTCCAGCCTGCTGTGGACAGAATTCTGCTCCTCCATTCCAGCCAACCTTCAGCATTTCCAGCAATAGGATTCTAAATCAAGACCTGTTTGTTATTGTTGTTTTTAATAAACAAAAGGTCTTGCAAATGGATTTGTCATTTGGGGTTTTGAGACAGAGTCTGATATAGCCCAGGCTGGCCCCCAATTTACTCTGTAGCTGAGGATGGCTTTGAATTTCAGATACTATCCTTACCTCCCTAGTACAGGGATTATGACCATGTACTGCCATGCTTAATTTATTCAGTGCTCGGGACTAAACTCAGGGTTCCATGCATGTTAGGCAAGCACTCTTCCAACTGAGCCAACCCTCAGCCGCACTTTAGTGTATTAAATGTTAAAGTGTCTTTGCTAACTTGAGTTATCACTTTTAGAATGATTTTGTTTTCACAGCTTAGCAGACAAGGATGGTATTTTTCTACTTTGAGTTTCCTTGAAAATGAAAGCTTGTCAGTTGCCTTCGGTATGGGGCTCAGTCTCGCTTCCCCCTCATCCCCCCTGCACACGGTCTTCCTGTCCTCTCCCGGAAGACTCTTAGGCCCAGATCTGCTTTCAAGTCTAACTGTGCCCAGGAGCAGCAAGCCAGATGTTTTCCAGTCACCAAGGTCCTGTGTGTGTGTGTGTGTGTGTGTGTGTGTGTGTGTGAGAGAGAGAGAGAGAGAGAGAGAGAGAGAGAGAGAGAGAGTGTTACTAAGCACCCTCTGGCCAGTGGACGTGTGTGATGTGTGGATTGGGCCTTCCTCCCCCTCCCCCCACGTGATGTAACACTCAGTGAACCAAAAACCAGTCAGCGTTTGAGGAAATAGGCCTTCGTGGCACACCACCAGGACTCAGATGTTTAGAAAGAAACCGGAAGGGCTCCTGCAGGCAACTGTGAGTCATCTGGGAACGTGTTCAGAGTTCTGAGGGGGGAAAGCCACCTTCCAACAGAGAGCCACTGGGGTTGGAGGCGCTGCCAAGGATGGGGCTGCTGAGCAGGGGGAACAGAAAGCCTTCCTTTAGCTGTGCCAAGCTCTGTTTCTGATTGCTGGGATCCTCCTGTCTCTACCCTCCCCAGGCTCAGATTCCTGATGTGCACCACCACACAGAGCTTTTAACATGGGCTCTGGAAGACCAAACTCCGATCTTCAGGCTTTGCACAGCAGAGTCATTGTCCTGGCCCTATTTGGGACTATTTTATTATAAAATATTTCAAACAACTGGAAAAGTAGAAATAACTGCAGTGAGCAGCCATGTGCCTGCTCATTAGGCTCTTGATTTCATCACTTTATCATACGTCAACCCCTTCACCCATCCCGACACTCTCCAGCAAGCTGAATGCACTGTCATACACTTCAAAGTAACGTGTGGACAGTCATACACTTTCCCAGAATCTCAAGCATGTACATTATTATTTAGTACTTGTATTTGCATACATGTCTATTGTTTCTTTGGGACAAAATGTACACACACTATGTCGAAAGCTTAATCAGCACATGCTCTAATGGGGCCTCAACGATGTGGGATCTCATGGAAGAATTATCAGGCCATTAGGGACGTGCCTCTGAAGAGGCTGTTAAGATCCCAGCTTCTCCTCTCTCCACTTTCATTCTCTCTTTCTTTCTCCTCCTCCCTGTTCTGCTGTCTTTCCCTTCTGCTAGGTGACGTGCCCAAAAATCAACAGAAGCAAAGAACCGTGAATAGAAGCATCCGAGGCTGTGGGCCAAAGTCCCTCTGGTTATACCAGCAACACTAGGAGAGAAAGCAAGAACCAGAGAGAAGATAACCTTCACAACTTCACTTTCAACGGAGCAAAAAATGACTTTTATAACAAAAACCTTTAACGGAAGCATTGGCGCGCCCTCTGGAGGTCAGAGGAAGAACAACACTGCTGTCTAATGCTTCCAGCCCAGAGCAACACGCTTGCTCCAATTCCTGCAGCCGGGCTAAAGTGCAGAACCTCTTCTTCTCTTGCTAGCTTGAAAAGGTGCTGTGAAAGCAGATTCCCACTGAGTCCTGAGATTTTGAGGCAGATACTAATCTGAGACTCCATCACCTGCCTGATGAGACTCATAAAGGCCCTGCTTCTCTGGTTCACCTCTTCCTGCTCCACCAAAATCCTACAACAGGCTTCCTGCATTTTTGAGGACTGTTTCCAACTCTCCCTCACTTTGCAGACTCCTCTTCTCTCCTACATGCCTGCACAGACACTTTTCTGTCATGGGGTTTTAAATACCAAAGTGCAATTAACACAGAGGATCACTACCTCTTGAAGAACCATCCAACTTGAGGTCCTTGGAGACAACAGCTGGCCTATTTTCCCTTGTTCTGTATATTCAGACATCAGTTACATAAATCTCTAGGAAATATATGGTGAATAGGTAAGTGGATGGGTATGCCTAAACGCCATCTCTCTTGACTTCCTCAGCTCTGTCCCCTTCAAAGGACACATGCTCTTGTCTTAAGAACCCAGGCACGTTGATGTGGTTCGGGTGGTAGAATGCTTGCCTATCATTCACCAAGCCCCAGGTTCAGTCCCTAATGCTATATAAACCAAGGGTAGCATCACACACTAGCAGGCCCAGGACTTGGGAAGTAAAGGCAGGAGAATCAGGGGTTCAATGTCATCCTCACCTACATGGCAAGTCTCAGAAGACGGAAGTATCATGTAGAAATGGATTGGCTGTATCCTATCATCAAACATCACAGCAAGCACCTAACACACCATGGAGTGTCTGTATAAAATAACTACATCCTTGATTGGAGCATTATGGTGCCCAGCTATCAGAATGAAGACCCTCCTATACAGTCAGGTAAAGATCAAATTCCCAAAGTGGAAGCGTGGGTTCTACTGAATAATTTCTTGAAACTTCTGTATGCTACTCTGGGAATCAGAAACTAGAACTCACTGTCTGCTTTTATAAATAAAGCTTTATTAACACATAGACATGCTCTCACATACTACCTGTGGCTGCTCTGGTGCCACAAAACAGTGATACATAGTCAGAATAGAAGTCTGAGAGTTGATAGAGTGTTGACTTAGCATACACAAATCTCTTTTCCTCCCCTAACACCAACCACATAAACTGGATGTGGTGCCATATAATATCTACACTCCCAGCACTAGGGAGGCGGAGGCAGAAGGATCAGAAGTCTCAAAACAAAAGGGAATCAGGTTTAGAGTGTAGTTTGTTGGTATCATTGCACACTGGAGTATAAAGAGAATACACGTAGGGGCCAGCCAGGTGGTTCAGTGGATAAAGGCACCTGCTGCCAGGCAAGACTCCCCAAACCAATCCTTCAGACCCACACGGCAGATTGGGAGAACCGACTCCCCCAAACTGTCCTTTGACCCCCACATGTCACACACACATACACACACGAAATAAATGCTTAATCAATTTTTTAAAATTAAAAGATGATATATTTACAGTCAGCTCTAAGTATTTTCAGGTTATAGCAGAAAGAATTCTGTAAGGAGATTCCAAGGAAATGGGTGTGTGTGTGTCTGTGTGATGAGGCCACAAGCGACCCCCGAGCCGAGCATCTTAGGGTCGTTAAGTCTCAGGAGTAAACCATTAGGATGGTTGGGGAGGGGGCCTGGGCTAAACATGCTGCCCCATTTCCTGCTTCTGGACACCCGACTGGACCTCAGGGAGGTTTGACGTTCCTTGCTGAAGTGAATAGAAGGAGGGCATCGAGAGTTCCGGCCTCACCAAGATCCAATATGGTGGGGTGCAGAGATGCCTTAGGAGCCAACCTGGTCTGAAGCAGGGCTCCCAGGAGAAGCAGCTGCAGGAATGCAAAGCGCAGGTCCCAAACGGGACATTCAAGGAGGGCAGGGGTAAGGCAAGCAGCCCAGAGCCCCCGCTTTATCCATTCCTCCTTCCTCCCAACCTCTTAGCGCTTAATTTGACTCCGGAGAAGGCTTAGCAGGTCAGAGCCCTAACCCTCTGCCACTGCCCCCATCCCCTCCACCCGAGGAATTTTGAAAGGAGTATTGACTCTGCAAAGACTAGGTCTACTACAGAAATCCCTCTTAAACCAAAAGATACCATAGTAACATTGCGGGTCTGGTCCTCCACCCTTCATCATTGGTACCTACCCTCCTCCAGAAGCAAGCTTAAGGCCCAGAGCCAGCATGGCCCGCTCTGCACTTTAAATTTCTGGCCGCTAGAGCGCGCGCGTTCGCTTTGGTTACTCAAATGGTGGTGCCTTTTCCAACATCACCAGTCAATACTTATCAATCAGACTTTTGCAATCTGTGTTGCACTTCAGGGGGTTTGTCTTTTTCTAAATGTAAATTCTGTAATTTGATCTAATTTGTGAACACACAGTCCCACCCCACCCAAGGGTTTCTATCGCTATGGACGTTCACAGGAAAGTCAGAGCGAGCGATGACCTCTGAGCTCCCAAACTCTGGGCTCTCCTCCAGATTACTAACAGTGAGATTGTTTATTTTTGTGTTAGATGGTCTCATTCCACGGTTACCAAACACAGAGAAAAACAAGTGGGGAAGACTTCATTTTGGCTTATGGTATCAGAGGTCTCAGTCCGTCAAAGGCAGACAGGGAGTGACAGAACAAAACAGTCTGCATTATAGCAGACAATGAGCAGAGAAAAGAAAATGGAATAAAGGGAGGAGAAAGATATAGTTCCCAAAGGCATGCCCCTGTGACCTATTTCCTCCAATAAGACTCTACTTCCTGTCTCACCATTTACCAATAGTGCCACTGTACTATGATTTTATCAGGGTATCAACCAATTTAGGTCAGAGCCCTTAGATCCAGTGACTTCCCTAAAGGCTATCCATGGGCTATCAAGCCCCAACAGAAGCCTGTGAGAGACATTCCATATTCAAACCATAGCAACTGTCTCCATGGTGCCCAGTGTACACATGGATACAGCAGATGAACCATCACACATGCAGATGAGATTTGTTTAGGACTCTTCTCATACCAGCATTGTAAGTTTGTGCAATCCACGGTCCAGGGCAAACCTGGACAAGTGGCCCCTCAGCTCACACCTGAGGGACTTCTAGGTGGGTCTGCTTGGCTGCATACTGGATTTTCCAAGTTGTAAATAGTATGGTCTCATTTGTGAGCTGTGATGGTTAATATCAATTGCCAACTTGAAACATTGTATAATCACCCCAGAAATGGCTTCCAGTCATGCCTGTTACCTTGATTAGGTTTACTGAGTAGGAAGGCCCTCCCACTGTGGGTGGAACAATTCCCTGGGCTGAAGTCTGAGGTGGTGTAAACATTAGAAAACTAGGAGCTTTAACCTCTTTGTGACACTGGACACAATGTGAGGAGCTGCCTCAAACTCCTACCTACCAGGACTGTACGTCAGCTACCGTAACAGCGCTCTCTCTCTCTCTCTCTCTCTCTCTCTCTCTCTCTCTCACACACACACACACACACACACACACACACACACACACACTTCTATTGTGACCATATTTGACATTGTTACTTCAAAGATGAGAAAGATGAAGGTGGGAAGAGCATCTTGGGTTACGTGGGTCATACATGGACTTCAGTGCAGGACAGTTTCTCTGTTCTTTGTTCATCGTTCTGCACCAGAGATTGTCAGTGTGCCCAAACGCAAGACTCTGCTTCACTTAGAAATTTTTTAAAAACATAGTATTTTTATTGATTATTTGGGAATTTCACAGAATGCACCCTGATCACACTCACTTCCCAGATCCTTCCAGGTCTGCCTTGTGCCCCCATCCAATAAAAGATTTTTAAAAAATGTCCAGCTTGTGTTGTTTATATGGTCACTTGGGCATGGTCAAACTTCCCAGTGAGTGGCCAGCTCCTTAAAGAAAAGTGACTCCCTCCCCACCCCCCCTTCCAGTAGCCATCTTTTCACCTGGAAACTTGATCAAAGACATAGTCTCTAGTCTCAGCCAGGCCTTTGGAACCCAAGAATAGGTCTGCTGTTGTGAGGGTTTTGTTGTTTGTTTTAAGGTTTATTTTTATATTATTATTATTTCATTATTGTTGTTAGTATTTGTTTGATTTTGGATTTTTTTTGAGACAGAGTCTCTTTATATAACAGTTCTGACTGTCCTGGAACTACACTTGTAGACCAGGGTGGTCTCGAACTCATAGAGATCTGTCTGCCTCTGCCTCCCAAATGTTAGGATTAAAGGCATGTGCCACCACGCCCAGCCTAATTTTTTATTTTTAATTATACATGTGTGCATATGGGTTTGTACACATTTTAAAACCCGACTTTTTAAATCTGTGGGTCACAGCTCCATACAAGATCACTTACCTGAAAGTGGAGGTAACAAAAAAAATGCACAATAAAATGTTTCTGAACGTACAGCTACCAAAAATTAATTCAAAAACAAATAGATACCAGATCCAGGTGTTCTGGCAGTACCACTCATGTTTCAGTTTGTGACTTCACTACAGCCTTGGTTCTGTACACACACACACACACACACACTAGGTGGTTATGTAGGAAAATTTAGTTTTAGCTCAACATTGGCTTAACCTCTGTAATCTCATAAAAGACATTTTTGTTTGGGGAATTCTTAAGTACTTGTCCTCTGTGGCAGCCCCCAAACCAAACTTCTCTAAAAAAAAAAAAAAAAAAAAAAAAAGGATTTTACAGCCATCTCTAGAACACAGGGATTTGTAGGCCTTTGTAGTGGGTGTGGAAGCTAAGACCTCCTGGTTCCCAGCAAGTGCCTCTGCCCCCCACAACACACACACACACATACACACACACACATGCACACACAGACACACACAGACACACAGACACCCACACATAGACACCCACACACAGACACACACACGCAGACACACACACACACAGACACACAAATACACACATGCACATGCACACATGCACACACGCACATAGCCTCAGCCCAGTGCTAAGCAGGCTCTAGTGTCCCTCCTGACTCTGAGCCTTCCCTGGAGTGGAAACAATCATCAGATCCCTGTCCTTTGTCCCCTCCTATGTGGGGACATCCTCCTCCAGGGTCCAGTGTCACCACAGACAGGGCTGTGACAAGGTGGTGTGCTCCTCCATGTGACCCTCAGCACGTCATTTGATCTGGTGGCTTCCCAACCTTAAAGCGGGACCAGGACTGCAGGAAAATGGCAGTTTGTCTCTGTCCTGGAAGTGAGGGACTCAGCTGTGAGGCGCATGGGGATAAAAGAGCATGCGCCAGGAGTGGCTGAAGATCCTGTGCAGAGACATAAACGTAGTCTATTTCTGTGGCCAGTCGAGGACCCCTAGGGAAGCAGGCTCACCTTCAGACCATGCACTTTTCTTGACCAGAACCTTCACCTCCTAGTGCAGTCCCTTCCAGAGGCCACTTGGTCCAGGTGGCTCTCCCACTCCTTGGAGTCAGGAAGGCATGAGAGTGTAGGGAGCTGCATTGTACCATGCCCTAAAGGTGGTGCTGGTTTCCGCCTTCCACCTTCCTGATGGGATGGTGAGTGCTCTCGGGAGTAAACAACTCCTTATTGGCTGTAGGCGAGGATGGTGGCTTGCTTCTGTGCCTCAGGACCTATGGGCGATGTCCACGTGGCTTACCGGGATTGGAGGCCCAGAGGGTATTTAGCCATGAGCAGACTTCCCCCCAGGGTCATTCATCGTTAGTGAGAGAGTGAGTTGTTCGTCTGAGAGTGAGAGTGAGTGAGTGAAAGACAAGAAGATAATAAAAGGCCTGAATAAACTGCAAAGAGAAGGATCCAGTGTTGCGTGTTCCTTGCTGGCAAGGTGGCACGCGACAAGTGGCACCGAAATCAGGGAAGATAAGAATCAAACTCGCGCCAACGAACAACAGGATTCAGAACTCTCTGCAGTCAGGGGGTGCACCAGTAAGTCCCAGGTGAGTTGGGATCTGCAGTGAGAGCAGGGTAGCTCCGGCCTATAGATAGGATAAGGCGGAGAAGGGGGAGCTCACCAGCGAGTGAGGGTAACCTCTTGGTGCTAGCGGGTAGCTCCGACCTGTAGGTAAAGGAGGAGAAGAGGGAGCTCACTGACGAGTGAGTGTAACCTCTTGCAGCTGTGGACGCACAGCGACCTCACTGACGAGTGGGTGTAATCTTTTGGAGCTGTGGTCGCACAACAGCCTTGAGCTCAAAGTGAAAGTAGCACAGCAGTTTTGGATTAAAGTGAAAGTAACCTTTGGCTTAAAGTGAAAGTAACAATTATTGCAGACTTGAGCTCAAAAGTGAAAGTAAAAGTAGTAGCAAGGCTGGGGCTGGTTGGTAAAGGCTCAGAAAAGATTTTTTAAAATAAGGAGTAAAGGTCATATAAGGATGGGGTCTTCAACCTCATGTCCAATTTTTCTGGCTCTACAGGAGCTGTTACAAACTAAGGGCCTGGAAATTAAGGAAAGCATATTAGAGAGATTTTTAAAGGAACGTGACGTTGCAGCTCTGTGGTTTGCTGTCACGGGCAGTCTAACGGTGTCCTCCTGGGAGAAGTTAGGGCGAGATTTAGACTTCGCCTATGAGCAGGGAATTCTAAAGGCAGGCGTGAGATCCATTTGGAGGGTGATTCGAGGTTGTTTGGACGATCAGAGGTGCTGTAAGGCAATTGAAGGGGGTCAGGCCGCTTTAGAACAGTTAAAAGAGAAAAGATCTGACGGTGCGTGCAGTGAAGAAGCGAGAGGCCTTAGAATTGAAGGATCAGATTCCAGGGGAAACACTTACCGGGAGTTAGAGGATTTTCAGCTTTTGGGCCTTGAGAGCAGTAGTTCTGAGGAAGATCTATCAAGGTTTGAGGAGTCAGGAGAGGAAAGAAAAACTAAGAAATTGGTTTCAAAAAATGGAAAGAGGCTAGCCCTGAGGGAGTGCTTGCTTCCTGGGAAGTGTGGCCTTCTGCCGTCTGCTCCCCCAGCTTATTCAGATGGAGGGGGTGGCTTTGGCAGTCGTGATCAGTCCTTTAACCCTGCAGTATGGAGAAAAGTGAGACAGGAACTGGTGTCGGCATTTCCTGTATTCCAAGATCTCCAGGGGAATCGTTACGAAGAGCCCCTGGACTTTAAAGTAATCAAGTCACTGGCCAAATCAGTAAGAACTTATGGCATTACCGCCTCTTTCACTTTGGTACAAGTGGAGGCGTTGAATAGATACTGGTGCTGATAAAAGCATTATAGCAAGGAAGGATTGGCCCTCTGGGTGGCTGATTCTAAAATAGCCAAGTCTACCCCAAAGTAACCCTGAATAAACAGTTGTTGTTGCCTCCTATGCCAGGTGTTTCAACACAATCTTGTTATTCCCATCACCTGGAAAACTGAGACACCTGTGTGGGTCCCTCAGTGGCCCTTGTCTTTAGAAAAATTTAAAGCAGCCCAAGAACTAGCGCAGGAACAGCTAGCACAGAAGCACATCATACCCTCTACTTCGCCATGGAATACACCTGTATTTGTGATTAAGAAACGATCAGGAAAATGGAGATTATTGCATGACATAAGAGCTATAAATAATCAGATGCAACCTATGGGCCCGGTACAACAAGGGCTTCCATTGTTGATGTCCTTGCCTTCACAATGGCATATCATAGCAGTAGACATTAAAGATTGCTTTTTTTCCATACCTTTATATAAAAAAGATACAGAAAGATTTGCTTTCACGCTTCCCTCATGTAATCATGAGGAGCCTGATCAGAGATATGAATGGGTCGTATTGCCTCAAGGGATGACTAATAGCCCTACTATGTGTCAGCTATACGTGGGGCATGCCCTACAACCAGTGTGTGAAGCGTTTCCTAAGGTGCACTGCATCCATTATATGGATGGCGTACTGTTAGCGGGAAAACAAAGAGGTGAGGTAGAAGAGGCCTATGAAGTGCTGGTGAAAGCACTCCAGTGCCGAGGGCTCTTTATTGCCCCTGAAAAGGTGCAATTGTCTCAGATTGTTGATTATTTGGGAGCAAGGATTGCTCCTCGAGTAGTTCAACCCCAGAAGATAGAGATAAGAAAGGACAATTTAAAGACTTTGAACGATTATCAAAAATTATTAGGGGATATAAATTGGGTTAGGGGATTTTTAAAATTGGCAAATTATGAGGTAAAACCCCTATATGACATTCTTAAAGGTGATCTTGCCCTAGATTCCCCTAGGCATTTTACCAAAGAAGCACATCAAGCACTACAGCTGGTGGAAGATAGGTTAAGACAGGCATGTTTGATGCGAGTACAAGAGGATCAGAAGTTGTTGCTATGTATATTGTCCACCTTTAGACTACCCACAGGGGTGCTGTGGCAACAAGGACCTGTGTTATGGATACACCCTAAGATTTCCCCAAATAAGAGCATCGAGCATTATCCCACAACTGTTGCTGAGTTGGCCCAGCAGGGTCTTCAACAGGCTCTACAGTTTTTTGGTCTGCTCCCAGAGAGCATCGTGGTGCCTTTCACTGCAGTGCAAATTTCTGTGCTGTGTGCCACCATTGATGACTGGGCTATACTCCGATGCTCCTTCCCTGATTAATTAGACAACCACTATCCACAACACCCATTAATGACTTTCTTTAAGGAGCATCCTGTTGTTTTTCCAAAGGTGACAGCTACAGAACCTATTCCTGGTGCAATTAATGTGTTCACAGACGGTTCTAAGACCGGAGTAGGGGCATACATGGCTCAAGGCCAATCACCGGTCCAATGTCAATTTGCTCCAGGAACCCCTCAAATAACAGAACTTCAAATAGTATTAGAGGTTTTTAAAAGGTTTTCTTGTGCATTTAGTTTGATTTCTGATTCAGTTTATGTTGTTAATGCCTTGAAAATTCTTGAGGTGGTGGGTCCTATAAGGTCTTTCAGTTCAGTTGCAGGTTTATTCTCTCAGTTACAGGATCTTATTAGGAACCGCTCTAAGAAGTTTTTCCCCCAACCCATTAGAGCCCACACTGGCTTACCTGGCCCTCTGAGCAAAGGTAATGCCCTAGTAGATGCCACCACACGGCAAGAATGGATATTTACTGCCACACCCATTATACAAGCCACAGAATTTCATCAGTCATACCATGTTAATGCCAGAACTTTGCGAAGTAAATTTCAGCTTTCTAGGCAAGGGGCTAGGTAAATAATTTTGGACTGTTCACATTGTGTGGAGTTTCAGCATTCCCCATCATTGGGAATTAACCCCCGGGGTTTGCTTCCTCTTAAAGTTTGACAAATGGATGTGACGCATTTTTCTGAATTTGGCAACCTCAAATATGTACACGTGTCAGTTGACACCTGTTCTGGTATTATCCATGCCACTGCCCTAAATGGAGAGAAAGGACGTAATGTTATCACTCACTGCCTTGAGGCATGGGCAGCCTGGGGAAAACCAATGCAGCTTAAGACTGATAATGGTCCAGGATATACCGGACGTCAATTTACAACCTTTTGTGCACAGATGGGAGTGCAATTGATCCATGGCCTGCCCTATAATCCCCAAGGGCAAGGCATAGTGGAAAGAGCTCACCGCACACTCAAGGAGTGCCTTATTAAACAGAAAGGGGGAATAGGCCATGGCCATACCCCAAAGGAAAGACTTTACCTAGCTCTATTCACTCTTAATTTTTTAAATTTGGATGCTCATGGGGCTGCGGCAGCAGACTGGCATCCCAATCCATGCACTATGCAGAAAGGACTGGTGAAATGGAAAGACATCCTCACAGGCTGCTGGTGCGGCCTGGACCCTGTTTTAACATGGGCGAGAGGGTCTGTTTGCGTTTTCCCCCAGGATAGAAATGATCCAGTTTGAGTACCGGAGCGTCTGACCAGGAAGATTCATCCGGAAAAGGTAAATGAGGCCGGGGAGCAAGCAGGCAATGCAGAAGCTCCTGTTGCTGGCCCTGATGGTGCAGATAAGTGCTTGCCATAATCGCAGCCATTTCATTGGCTGCCATGGGAGCCACGAGCCATATCGTACAGACTACGCAGACTTTGAATGCGGTCTTGGCTAATGTAGTATAGGCTCTAGACATGCAAAAGAATCTTATTGCCCAGTTAAAAAGGGGGCTTGATGGTTATTAATCAAAGGATCGACCTGGTCCAAGAGTAGATTGATACTCTTTGGCAGCTGGCCGAGCATGGCTGTGAATGGAAGTTTCCAGAATTATGTGGGACTAGTGTATAATATCAGAACTTTATTCATGCTGCGAATCTGTTTAAACAATTGTCAAGTTATCTTTTAGGAAACTGGATTGGTGAATTCGAGAACTTGACGGCCCAGCTGAGAGTGACCATGGTGATCGTGAATTATACCAGAGTGGATGCCGGACCTGGCAGAAGGACTGGCGTCCTGGTTCTCCACCGATGTGGATCACCAGAAAGAGTGGGCAGGAATGGGAGCTCTGGCGAGCCTGATGGTGCTGATATTCCTAGTTTGCCTGTGGTGCATTTGCCATGTTAGGTTTCTTCAGTGTTGCAATGCAGCCATGGTTGTCCAAGCATTTTCAGCCATTGGAGTCAGTCAGTCCCCCTAAGTTTGCTTGGCCTCCCTAAAGGAGAAACCTTAAGAATGTTTTGCAGGATGCAAGGCTTAGCACTGCACATGAGTACTCTGGCTTATGGGAACTCATGAGGAGTATGTCTGGTTGCACGCAGGTTGACACCCAACTGCCTGCCTCTGTGAAAAGGGTGTCAGACGGGTCAGGGATTGTCTGGGTGGATGACACCCGGAGCGATACCTGTACATGTTCCTTTTGCACTTCAGAGACTAGACCTCTGCTCCTGCCTGCTTTTTTTTTTTCTTAATAAAGAAGGGGGATCTGTAGGGAGCTGCGTTGTATCACGCCCTAAAGGTGGCGCTGGTTTCCGCTTTCCACCTTCCTGATGGGATGGTGAGTGCTCTCGGGAGTAAACAACTCCTTATTGGCTGTAGGCGAGGATGGTGGCTTGCTTCCGGCACCTCGGGACCTATGGGCAATGTCCACGTGGCTTACCGGGATTGGAGGCCCAGAGGGTATTTAGCCACGAGCGGACTCCCCCCCCCCCCCGCCCCAGTGTCATTCGACGTTGTCTAAGAGTGAGTGAGTCGTTCGTCTAAGAGTGAGTGAGTCGTTCGTCATACATCTGAGAGTGAGAGTGAGAGTGAGTGAGTGAGAGACAAGAAGATAATAAAAGGCCCGAATAAACTGCAAAAAGAAGGATCCGGTGTTGCGTGGTCCTTGCTGGCGAGGCTGCGCACGACATGAGGGTTCCTCTTTCTTGTCCTATCCCTTTAGGTGCCGGCCAGAACCTACAGGTGCTTTTAAACTCCTGGTCCCTTGGGCTTCCTGATTCTCTTTCCAAAGCTTCCTCCCTTTGTGGCTTCCTGCCACCATGTGGCAGCCTCTCTGCTGGCTGGCTGTCCTCTCTCTCCTCTGGGAAGATGTGACATGAAGCTTACCTGCCCTGTGTTTTTCTTTAAACTCTTCCAAATTATCCAGGAGCTTCCATTTGAATCTGTTCTTAATTTTCTTGTCCTTAGTGAGACTAAGAACCCCAAGAGAGGACCCCAATTTCCACCATATGATGATCCCATCAGGACTCTCAAAATTCTGGATTATGCCTTTTAATTCCTCAATCCATCAGCAGAAACAGCAGAACAGTTCCAGCAACCCTGAAGCATCAAAAAGGTCCAGTGCTTTTCTGTGCACATAGTGGGGATGGGAGATGTGCAGCCATGATTCCCTGGTGTTTATTAGATAGAATAACAGAGAGTGAACTAAGACACAGGCTGTCCAAGTCTGCTTTCTACTGCTGTGATAAAACACTAACCAACCCCAGCTTGGGAAGGTTGGATTTATTTGGCTCACAGTTACAGCCCATTCCTTAGGGAAGCTAGAACAGGAAACACAGGAGCCTGAAGGCAGAGGCCATGGTACTGCCCTGCATGCTCTGGCTTCTTAGTTTATGTTCTTATACGCCTCGGGTCCACCTGCCCAGAAATGACACTGTCCACAGTGTGCTGCTGGCTCCTTCTACATCAATCACCGATCCAGAAAACGTCCCTCAGCTTCCCTGTTTTTCAGACATCTTTAGCTTGTTGTGAGGTTGGCAAACAACTATCCAGCACACGTTTTCATAGACAATGGTGGTGTGTGATTCTAAAATAAGAAAAGAGAACGTTAGGCCAGATTGCTTTACTTTTTTTGAAAATTATTTTGTATGTGGGTGGGTTGGTGAGTGCCTCTACATGAGTGGGTGTGTTTAGAGAGTAATATTTGGTGATTCAGCACCTTTCACAGTTGCTATAGGCCTTACTTTTAAAGACAAGATTTCTCACTGAACATGGAGTTCCTTGATTTAGGGGGGCTTGTGAACCCCAAGGATCTTCCCAGCTCTCAGATTAGAGGTACAGACTTCAAACCTGGCTTTTTTCCTGTGTTAGAAATTGAACTCAAGTTCTCATGGATGCAGGAGAAGCACTTTATAGCCTGGACCATCACTGCCCCACACCCCATCCCATCCCTAAGGCACTTCAAATACCATTGGACTGCTTGCTCAGTGTGCACCCGACTTCCCTGAGAGAATTTATTGACTGCAGTTTCAGGTAGAGGACAGTAGAGGGAGATGTTGATACTGGCTGACGTGCCCATCCTTCCCCACACACCACTTTGCTCTCAACCAGCACCATTCTGTAGCGAGCAAGGCGAGAGGGAAATGCTGAGGGAAAATGGCCCAGCCCTGACATCCTCCTCAGGAATATGGGGCCAGGAGGCTGAGAGTTAACGACATAGGATTGTCCAGTCAGTAGACTGGGATTTTCCCTACAGTGCGAATTTCCTGGTTCTCTGCTCTCCTATAGAGATAAGCATTTTGAAATTCTTTCAGAAGCAGTGACACACACAATCCTTTCCAGACATCCAAATAAGTGAAAAATGTATCGGGCAGGGGAGCTCATCCTGCAGAGAAGCCTGGACCAAAGTCCTCCTCCCACAGAGGATGCTGGGATGTTGTGTGACTATTTACGGAGGCTGGATCTCTCAATCAAACCCAAAGCTCCCTGTTGGGCTAGTCTCCCTAGGCTTTCTGGTTTGTTCTGAGGATCGCTTATCTCTGCCTTGTAAGGCTGGAATTACAGGAAGGTTGACACATAAACTGGCATTTACATGGTCCTGGGCATGAAAATGCCTCCCTTACTCTCTTGTGCATTGTGCTTTAACCACTAAATCATTTCCCTCGCCCACTCAGAAGGTTTTTACAATCAGATATTTCCTTCCTATGCTGGGGGGGGGGGAGTATGTTCTTTGCATGTGAGTGATGGGGAGGCAGGGAGGAAGGAGGCAAACTCCTACTCACTAGAAGGGTTAAGTTGATGGCTAACTTAATGGCCATTAGTTTTACATCTACCTGTGTTTCAGGTCAGTGGAAGAAAGTAAGTTGGAGAATGTTGGGTAGACAGGGGTCTGGGGCTAACTATGCCTCAGCTGTAACTCAAGCTCCAAGTGGTAAAGCTAACCCATTGCAGTGGGGCCCAGGATTACAGGCTTTTAAAAGTACCCCAGGGGATCTCATGGGATAGCCTGGACTGGGGGCTATCGGTCAGAGAAAAAAGTCACCCAGATGCAGGATGCTGATTTGGGAAAGAAGACAGAAAAGTATTGTCTGCTATTGGCAAGGAAGATTTTGGGGAATCTGAGAATTAAAATTACAAAAAAAAAGACTGATGGACAAGTGAATACACACACACACACACACACACACACAGAGAGAGAGAGAGAGAGAGAGAGAGAGAGAGAGAGAGAGAGAGAGAGAGAGAGAGAATAATGTATAAAGTGGCTAGGATTTGGAATTTATGTGCCACTTTCCATGGGAAGGGGTTATGATGGTTAATCTTGTTACCAACTTGTTGAGACTTAACTCACTACAGAAGCAAACCTTTGGACATGTCTGTAAAGGAGTTTCTAGATTTCATTCATAGGGCTGGGAAGACCCACCCTAACTGTGGCAGCACCATCTATGAGCTGCCATCCTGGACTTAATGAAAAGGAGAGCCTGAGCTGAGCACCAGAATTCATCTCCCCCTGCTTCCTGACTGTGCATACAATGTAATAAGCTGCCTCTCCAAGCTCCTATGCCCTCCACATCCTCATCACGAGGGACTCTACCCTTTCAGCTACCTTCACAGATAAACCCAGAGGCTCAGGTCTGTTTCCAAAGGGACTTTAGATCTGGTCAAGTTGAGTGTCACTACTCACCATCACTGGTGTTGAGTCTGACCTCTGGATCCACCTGCCTGTGTAGTATACTTGCAAGCTCTTAGCATGTTCCCCTGAGGCAGAACAGAGATTAAAGGCATTTGCTGTAGCTGGCAGGATGAAAGCTTTCATCATAAAGGCCTGACAACATGAATTCAGTGCCCACGATGTCGGACTAGCTGTCCAGCAAAGGATGACCTTGAACCTCGGATCTTCCTCCTCCATGTCCTCATTGGCATCAAGGCAGGATAGAAAAGGTAGGGAAACTGGGCAGATCGGACAAGAGAGAGAAGGCTCTCACCCAGGAACCTGCTTGAAGGCTCTCACCAGCAGCAGGGCCAAAATTCTAGCAAAATTAACAACAGCTTCAGCTCTCTCCCTTCCCAGCCAGAACCCTCAAGTGTTCTGAAGTATTGTGGAAGGCCCAGTTACAGAGAAAGACGCGGCTAACCACCAATGGCCGCCTCTTTTATTTTATCAGGTCATCAAACTATTTCTGAAGCCACCCACTATATCACTCTTATCAAGAGTGGTGGGTGTTCCTTAGCAACTTTTTGAGATATAGTGTGTGGCTAATGTCAAGACAATCACTCTGACTTGGAGAATCCCCAAGGAATCAGGACCCTGAATTGAAGAGCATCAGCCGGTAGGGCATGAGGGATGGGGACCGGAGTGGCTCCCAGACCCATTACAAGGAAAAAAACTGCACATAGGAAAAGATGATGTCTGCAGCAAGGGAAACAAGGCTGGGCCACCTTACATCCCTATCACTGAACGGGGCTTACACACTACTTTTGAGCCAGGCATGCTGGAGCTCACAAGGAAACCTAGTATACATGAAGCACAGGCAGGAGGATTCTGAGGTAAAACAAAACAGAATAAAACAAAAAACAGCCTGGCCATTTAGTGAGATCCTATCTAGAAGGAGACTATGGAAGAGCTGAAGAATTAGGACAGTGGTCATCATTTGACCCCTAGTACTTCTAGGAGATATACAATGCACCCCTTTAGCATCAGGCCAGAAACCAGGGGTAGGCAGAGCCTGGGGTAAGACTGGTGGCCTCTCAAGGTAGAATTTATCTAAAATAAAGAAGTGATCCTCTTGAGCTCCCTGGTGATTTTGTTTTTTCAGAGAAGTTTAAAATACAGGGTGCAGTGTCAAATCCTCTGAGCTGATAAGTCTTCACATTTGTATTAAATACACTTTGCAGTTAGGCATGGCCAGGTACTCAGGGGGCTGAAATAAGATGATTTTTGAGCCAGCAATTTGAGGCAAACCTGAGCAACATTACGTTAATTAATTCCACCATTATGTTAACTTACAAATGCAAACACACACACACACACACACACACACACACAAAGAAAGAGACAGAGACAGACAGACAGACAGACAGAGAGAATCAGAGAAACAGAGCATGCAGAGCATGCAGGTCCACTGGTGCTAGGATATAGTTCAATAGGGAGAGTGCTTGCCTAACATTCATGAAGACTTGGACTCAATCCTGCGTGCTGCATGAAAGCAGGAGAATCTCAGAGACTGGTGAATCTCAGTAAGTTAGAGGTCATCCTGGTACTACATAGTGAAACCCTGTTTCTCTATGTATAATGCAGGAGTTGGAGAGATAGTTCAGTGATTAAAAGCACTTGCTGATCTTACAGAGGACTCAGTCTTGTGTCATGATATTCTCATATACCTGTGGTTGGCTGCAGATGGGGATGGGGCCCCGGGCCCATGAAGCCAGGCCTTGCAGTGAAATCCACAGGAAGAGAAGTTCACAGAGCAATGGGAAAGGGACGCCAGCTGGGCTCATGTAGAGACTTTATTGTAATGAGGAGATGAGGGAAAAGATGGGGGTGACTAGGCAAGGTGGGAAGCCTTCTTAAACAGAGCTTGATGTCAGAACACTGGCTGACTAGGCTAATGGCCACAGGCCAAGGCCATGCAAACACTGGGTCAAAATCCCAGCAGTCAGGACACAGGATGTCTCACAACCTCACTTTACTCCAATTCCAAGAGATCCAATGTGTCCTAACATCCTCAGAAACCAGGCACCCATGTGGTGCATAGACATACACACAGGCAAAACCCTTATATACATAAAGTAAAGTAAATCTGATTTTTAAAAAGCACACACATACATATACAGTTGCTTACGTGGTGGGGGATATAGTTTTAGTGGAATAGTACTTACCTACATGGAAGAGGCCATAGGTTTGACACCAGTGCATGCACACACACACATACACACAACACACATACAAACACACATAATACACACACATACACACACACAACACACACCTGAATAACCCAATGCATGCACACACACACACACACACACATACACACACCTGAATAATCCATTCATCCACCCACCCACCCATTCATCCATCTTTCCATAAAGTAAAATAAAAAGGTCTGAAACTGCATCTGGGCTGTGGAACACATGCCTAGCATGTACAAGCATTTGATCCCCAGCCCCGGGGCCGGCGGGTGGGGTAGAAGAGAATAGACGACCAGCAGCAGGAATCAAAACACCCAGTTCAAGGTCCAGAGGCTGCCCCACCTTTCTAAGAGCACCTTCCTCCACCTCCCCAAGTGAAGGGCCTGGAAAGTTCTAGTCTTTTCCTCTTGGGTTGTTGGACCTGCCAGCTTCCCTCTTAAACACAATTGTAACATATTGGGTGGGCGTATGTCTCAGGTTTCCTGAAAGTCCAGACGAAGCCCTGCCCAGGCCAGCATGCTTCTCTCATGGGTGGCTGGTTTTGCTTCCTGGGCCCTTTGACCCTTGAGGGCTCCTGGTAAGGGAAGAATGCTGACACGTTCCTGGAAGTGATGAGCTGGCATTCTGCTCTCCAGGATAACACTGGGACGTTTGTTTATTGTGCCCCCACCCCAAGATACAGGGCATTTCAGAATGTACTGACAAGGTTCTAAGTTTGCACAGAAAAAAAAAAGGTGATAGGGCTCGGGGAGATAGACAGTCTATAAAGTCCTTGTTGTGTGTGAGGACTGAAATCTGAGCTCCAGACCGTGGGTTTAAAAACTGAGTTCCGTGGAGCTCACTAGACAGCCAGCCTAATCTAATTAATGAGCTAAAGGCCAGTGAGAGACACTCTCAAAGGAGGTGAGTGGACAGAACTCCTGAGGGTGACATCCAGCATTGTGTTCCAGACTCCTTCCATATGCACACACAATATATATCTCCCACTGCCTCCCACACACTCAGGACCAGCATCACCTCCATGGCCCGGCCCACTCCTGCCTGGAGAACCCGCTCCAGCAGGGTGGGGAGTTGGTGCTCCCAGCCGCACTACAATGCAGTGAAAAGTGTCTGTGTTGCAATAAGATACCTGCAGGTAGGTTGAGATCAGAATGAGGAGCTGGAGCTCAAAGTAACAGAGGCAAAGGGTACCAGGAGGCACGGGAGCAGGCCAAGGAGCAGGGGTTGGGAGAGGGACCAAAGGGGAGGGGGAGGGGGAGCCTCACACCAAAGACTCCTGGGAAGAGGCCGGCTTCCCAGAGCCAGGTGGGAATGAGGGTTAGTAGCCCACACACGTACAGCTTTCCAAATGCTCTTGTGGATTCCCAGAAGACTCTGTTCTGGTCCCTGGGCCTCAGGCAAGTGTCCGACCAGCCTCACCTTGGTGCCTTGGGTTCCCCTCTTGGCCTCCATCTCCACAAAATAACAACTCAGCTTTCAGTCTTGGCTGGTAGGGCATGCTGTCACACAGTTATTCAGTGCTGGGAGGTGGAACCCGGGCTTTGTGCATGCAGGGCAAGCACGCTGCCGGCCGAGTCCTCCTGTCAGCCCAGTGAGTGGCTATTGAAAGGACTAAAGAGATTCTAAAGTTAGAGCCCCCTTCCCTGCCCTTCTCTTCTCGTTCCTCCTCTACCCCCCTACAACTCTGAGATGGTCTCCTCCAGCTAGCCATCCCCCTGCCTCAGACTTCCAAATGCTTGGATTAACTAACATCCCTCAGTCCTGGCTAGTCTTGAAACTCCACTCAGCCGAGGTCAAGCAGAGAAGCTTCTTCAGAGAATTTCAGTTCATGCACCCTACTTCTTAAAGGGGAAACCTCCAGTGACCAGATGGCCTCCCCAGACTAATGTTCAGTACAGATGGGCCCGACTCTCTCATCCAGTGCTCCTGGGGTTCAAGACCATCAGACACTGAACACCCTGGGCAGGAGGATAACCAAGACCATGAGGCCCCTATACACGGGTGAAAGGGATTGCTGACAGTTCTTACGCAGTGTTTCCTGGGGTCCTCACAACATCCAGAAAGTCTCATATCACCCAGCAGTTATGGGTGAGTATAACTTTAGTATACATATAAAGAGTATGCCTTTAGTCCCAGCACTTGGGAGGCAGAGGCAGGTGGATCTCTTAGTTTGAGATCAGCCTAGTCTACAGGTGGACTTCTAGAATAGCTAGGGTACACAGAGAAACCTTGTCCTGAAAAACATAATGAAACAAAACGGTCACATACCACTGGAGAGAAAACTGAGGATCCCAGGGGGAAGTATTAGTCTAGAACCCATTTGCCGTTTGGTCCATCGTCATCCCTCGCTCACAGGCTCTTCTTGGGGGCCTGACATAGAAGAGTGACAGAGAGACAAAGCCCCATCACTCAGGGGTCTCAGTGTGTTCAGAGAG
This sequence comes from Sigmodon hispidus, assembly GCA_004025045.1. Lineage (NCBI taxonomy): Eukaryota > Metazoa > Chordata > Mammalia > Rodentia > Cricetidae > Sigmodon > Sigmodon hispidus. Next base: position 2,673 of record PVIH01014277.1, on the reverse strand, counting down.
GGCGAGAGAAAGCCTTATGGTGCATTTCTGTAGAGTGAGGAAGGAGTCTGAGGCAGGGGGACAGAGACTTTGAGGCCAATCTGGGCTACATAGGGATGGGGGATGGGGGGAAGGAGAGCATACAAAAGAGGAGGAGGAGGAAAGGAAAGGGTACGTAAGGTTAAGAGAAGGGTAATGAAATGACCGGAAGAGACAGGAAGGGAGCGGGAGGAGGGGGGATGGGGGAGGGAGGGTAGGAAACAAACCCATTTGGTATCAGCCGGTGGTCAAGAGTATACAGAGGTGGCTGTGGGTGTAACTCAGTGGTAGAGTACTTTCTTAGTTTGTACAGGGCACAAGGTCCTGAATTTGATCCCCAAGAACACACACACACACACACACACACTGCTATATAAAACCAGTAGAGGGAGTTTGGGGATGTGAAGATGGAGAGGGACTCTTCTGGCTGGAGAAGTCAAGATGGTCCCCACAGATATCCCAGGAGGCCTTCACACAGGGAGAAGTCGGTCCGGAGCCTCTGAGAGTAGGCAGAGGTCTGTCCAGCTCTGGAGCCTTGAACATGAGGAGCTAGGGCCAGACATGGGGCGAATGGTTGAGGGAAAGGTCTCTCCAGCCCCATGGGCCTGGGAGTGTGTCCCTGACCAGCACAGTGTTGCAGATATGGTAGCTGAGTGATCAATACACTTTATTCACCTAATAAAATAGAAGGTGCCTCACAGGCCCCTATCTTATAGAGAATGAGGGTCCCGCGGTGGGCAGAGGCTGGGAAACCTGAAGGCCAGAGAGGAGAAAAGGGTCAGAGAAAGACAAAGGGAAAATATGGGTCACAGTGACATCTTAGAAGGGGCTACTATTGCTGTGATAAATATTCGTGATCAAAAGCAACTTGAGAAGGGAAATGTTTATTTTACTGCTTCATATAACAGTTCATTACCAAAAGCAGCATGGACACAGGAGCTGATGCGGAGGCCATGCAGGGTGCTGCTTACTGGCTTGCTCCCCATGACTTGCCCAGCAACCCAGGACGGCACCACCCACAATGGCCTGGACCCTCTCCATCAATCACTAATTAAGAAAACACCTTACAGGCTTACTACAGCAGGATCTTACGGAGGCATTTTCTCAGTTGAGACTCCCTCTTCTTTGATGAACCCAGCTTGTGTCCAGTTGACATAAAACTATTGGTACACCTGAGGAGGGGGGGAGTGGAATAGAAATGAAAGGGAAAAGATACTTTTAAGGGTCATTTCTATAGTTCAGGAAATGGGGTGTGTGTGTGTGTGCATGTATGAGTGTGTGCATGTATGAGTGTGTGCATATCCATGTGCAAGCAAGAAACCAGATGAAGACACCAGTTGTCTATCTATAGTACTCGGCCCCAAACACAAGAAAAAAGTTAACTAAAATACAATGGAGTCATCTCCCTTTCCTCCCTCTAGCCCTCCTGGCTACTGCCCCACCTTGCTTCACCTTCTCTTTGTATTGTTATGTATACATAATATAGAAATACACCCCAATATACAAATACACCCCAATATACAAATACACCCCAATATACAAATACACCCCAATATACAAATATGCCCCAATATACAAATACGCCCCACTCACTCTGAGATTACCGTTACTCGTGTGTACGTGATTGCAGGGCTATTTGCCGTTGGATAAGCAGTTGGGGGTCTTCCCCTGAGGAAGACTGTTTTACGGCTCTTAGCTTTCCTTGCTTGTCTGTACTTCCCGTGAGACTTCTCTCTTTCACGTTAGCTGTTACAGTTCTTCGGGTCTTCTTGTTTAGGCAGCCATGTTAAAGCGTCATGGGTGAAGCTTCTCCGTCATTTCTAGGACGGTCTCACAGCCAACTTCTTGCTCCTCTGGCTTTTGCCAGCTTCCCACCCCGACACTGAGGTGCAGGAATCGTGTGACAGACAGATGTATTGGGACTGGGCAACCCGCTATCACTTATTCTCTGTATTTTGACTAGTCATGTGTTTCTGTCATGGTCTCTGTCTGATGTAAAGAGTAGTTTCTTTGATGAGAGGAGAGAACTTCATGCATCTGTAAGGGCAAATATTTGGAATATAGTCACATAGGCAGAGAAGATATGAACCCTGGTCCTCATCTCACACAGGAAGCACCTTTACACATTGAACCATCTCCCTAGCCCAGGAGAATTTACCCCTAAACCCAAACACCTTTCCCCTGGAGACTGAATTTTTCATCTCTCCATGCTGTTTACTTGGAGTGTGTCCCTGACCAGCACAGTGTTGTAGATATGGTAACTGAGTGATCAATACACTTTATTCAACTTATGTTAGGTATTCACTGTGTGCCTGACTCTGTTACAGCCTAGCAGAGTTCTTGGTCTCTGCTAAAATCATAGCTCCAGGCTGAGTGACACAAAGCTGCCATTCCCAGACACTCAGAAGGCTGAGACAAAGTGATCAATTGTTGGACCCCAGCTCCAGACATCCTAGGTCAAACAGTGAGATCTAATCTCTAAAGTATAATTAATATAATTAATTTTCCCTGTGTATTCATGTGACTGTGTTTGTATATGCAGGGAAATCTTGTTCTTGGGGGCTGTCTACTTGGTTGCTTATGTATGTGTGTGTGTGCATGTGCGTGTGCGTGTGTGTGTGTGTGTGTGTGTGTGTGTGTGTGTGTGTGTGTGTG